>PVKM010025914.1:0-19660 GCA_004027735.1 Carollia perspicillata | reverse complement strand
TTTGTTTCCTCAGTGGCTCACAGTCCGGAGGTCGCTAACTCAGCCTTAGCCATGGGGTGCGGTTACAACTCCTGAAACCAGGCAGAGTGGTTCCCAACAGAAACATCAGATCGGTTAGGTGACTCAGTCCCCCTACAGCCCAGATTTGGTGCCCTGTGACTTCTGGCTTTTCCCTAAACCAAAATCATCTTTGAAAGGGAAGAGATTTCAGACCATCAATGAGATTCAGTAAAATATGACAGGGCAGCTAATGGAAATTGGGAGAACTTGTGTGGGGTCCCAAAGTACCTACTTGAAGGGGACTGAGGCGTCATTGTCCTATGTACAGTGTTTCTTGTATCTTGTATCTTCTTTAATAAATGCCTCTTTTTTTCATATGACATGCCTGGATACCTTCTGGACAGACCTTGTACGTACATGTATATTTCTAAGGAAAATGTGCTTTTCATTCCCTTTCTTAAAAAAGAAAACTTTTTTCTTAGAAATAAACAGCATATAGAAATAAAGATTGCAAGTACTGATTCAGGTTTGCAGTCCAAATTCATATTGCCAGTATTGTCCAAAAGAAAAGAAAAGAAATATTGCAACGGCGTCCACTAAAATGTTTACCTGGCTACAACTGACCTATTGTCTTTTGTACTTTTCTTTTGGGGGTTCTGCATTAAGAATGATTAGTTGAGGAATTTAAAAAACACTCAATAAATATAATTCAATATGAACTTTGCCAATATGAGGTTTTTGAATAACATGCTGGTTAACGTAAAAATGGTGATAATATTTATATGACAAAGTAGAATGCAAAGTGAATTACATGTAGAATGATGCCACATTTACAGCTGTTTAGGTGTCTGTGTGTCTGTGCTCAGGAAAAGATGGTGGTTCTTTATGGTCAGTGAGCTTAGGGGTATTTTTATATTTTATTTTCTTATTTTCTGTTATAATAACTATAATTCATGTTGCAATTAAATTTGAAAAATTAATAAAAATTTCTGTTGTAATATCTACATGTTAATTTGAGGGGGATGACTTTAGGGAAGACAGTAGGTGTGTTCCCCTGCCCCAAAGCCACATGTCTGAGTCTGTCCTGAATTATTTCCCTGACCTCCGCAGGGTGGAGCCCCTAGTAGGCAGTTGGGTGGTGCCTCTGGAGCCCAGTGGTTAGATCTGTCAGAAATCAGGAGGGTGTTTCTGTCAGCTGTCTATAAGGAGGAAGTGCTAGTCACTGACATACTCTGAATCTGCCTATGCTACTATCTCCTCAGCTGGGGTTAAGATGTAGGGTAGGGAGAGTGGGATTCCAGATAGTGAAGTAATTGTTTTTCCCCAAGTTGATGTCCCTAGGAGGGGCATGCTCCTCTCAAGGAAAATGGCTGCTGTGATATGGGGGGGTTACCCAACACAGGGATCCCAGTAGCTGCTTCTCTACATCTCTCCTCAGTGTCTCTCACTCCAGACTGCCCAGGCTACTCCAGTTTGCACTGCCCTCCCTTTGTCAGAGCCCAGGTTGAGTGGCTGAGATAGGGAATCTTATACTTTGGTCCCTTTAAAAAATATGGCGTTGTCTCTGGCAGGCTCCGTGTCTCCCTGGTGAATAGAAAACTCTTTGCCTTTCACCTCTGGATGCTACATGGGTGGCTGATCCTGGCTCTGGCACTTTAGGCTGGGGAACCCAGTCTTGGGTACAGGCTTCACTCCTCTCAGGGGGAACCTCCAACAGCCATCATATCCCTCCATAACCTCAGCCTGCCACCTGTGGGAGTGGGGCCAGCCCTTTCTGCAACCCTTCATTTCCTTCCAGTCTTGAGGTGGTTTCTGTCCATCCTTGGTTAAAAGTCTCCTCTGCAGATTGTCTTCAGTTAGTAAATCAGGCTGAATGCTCCCCAGTTTCGTTTTATTTCCAGTTTAGTCTGGGAGGAAGTACAATAAAGATCCACCTACTCCCCCAACATCTTGAAAACTCAGTTTTTAATGAAACACAACATTCTTGCCCAACCCTTTGCCACTCTTAATCTTATTTCTCAGAGACAACCAATTTTAACTCTTTTAAAGTATTTCTTCTAGTGGTTACCTCCATATCTCCAAACAACTTGTGAAAACTGCTATTTCTTAATTTATCAACCATGGACATTATCTTTTGACTGCCAGCCATGATGGGCAGGAATTTAACTCAATTGTCACTGCATCCTTCTTCTCTCTCCCACCTTCCTGTATAATTATCTTATTATATGTGCTTACTTTTGCAATTTTAGGAACAAATTTAGGCCAAACTTTTCATTTGAGGCCCGCATAAATGTGAGGCCTATGACAACCCTGTGAAGAGAGTGGGTAGCCAGGGAAGAGTGACCGACCGGTGAGGAAGAACAAAGTGTTGGGGTGCCCTTCATGTCTCTTTTTCTTTGAAGCACCAGCGCATTCTGTTAGCTCTGCCTTCAAAACACACCCAGAGTTTGATGGTGCCTCCCACTGCCTCTGATTCTTCCCTTCTCATTGAAGCCCATCTTCTCTTTCCAAATTATTGCAATTGCTTTCTGATGGGTTGCCTTTCACCTCCTCTTGCTTCTCTGGGAAAGAAACTTTTTTTTCTTTCTTTCTTTTTTTCATCAGCACATGAAACAATTTTATCTGAGTTGTTTTTAAAACCACAAAAACATTATGTTCTTCACATAAAAACATCAGTACATATAAATATACTTTCTAGAATATGTCTATATAGATCCTTTCCAAGAAAAATGCATCCCATTATATTGTTTCAGTGAAGTTGCTTGGGAAAAATACACATCTGGACTAGTTCCTAAAACATGCCATTCCACCACTGCATCTTTTGTTCAGAGTATAGATTATTGTCATCACACATATTCCTGCATACTTATACATTTGATAACACATATATAGACTGGGGGATTATCACTTACTGCCTTTTCTGCAGGCTGATCAGCAGGTTGAGCAGTGCTATGCCTTTTTTCAAGACCCAGGAATGGAGACATATCACCATCATCATCATAAATCATAAACTCCAAGTCTTAACCAACAAGTCCAATGGAAATGTTCTTTGCAGTTAGGTCCTGTTCTGCAGGGAGTCTCTCTTAAAGCACACGGACCATGCCTAACCAGTTCATTCCAGTTTACTCTGTAAACTCAGACATGTCTCTTCAAGTAAGTACAGGCTGATTGAAAATGGACTCCAATAGATAGAACTCTGCAGTCAAAATAGTTAGCAGATGGACATGTTTGGGAAATATCAGAACCCACATCATCATATCCAGCAATAAGCAGCCCAATACCATATGGTCTTCAGCCATATCTTTGTGTTGGTAACTGACTCTTGCTTCTAATTAGAGATGCAAGATGAGACACAGGAAGAAGTCTGTCAAATAAAAATCTGGAATCCAAAAACTCCTGGTGCATAGTATTATATAATAGTCTAGCATCAGCATAAATCCTGTAATTGAGATACCAATACTGTGGCCAACAGGGAGAACTCTTCTGGTGAGCTGCAGACTCTGACTGTGCTCTTTTCAGTGCAACCACACTGCACAGGTTTTTGATTTCAGAACAACTGTGGCTGAATCTTGTTTGACAGCTTCCATAAAGACAGAGACAGAGAGAGACAGAGAAAGATACATATATATCTTTTGGTTCTGTTTTTCAGGAGAACCCTGACTAATACAACCACTGTCTATGTAACTCTCTATGCCTCAGTTTCCTCATCTGTAATATGGGGGAAATGGTAATACCCTACTAAATGTTAGTGATTATTGTTATTTTATTTTTACAACACAAGGACAGCCAGGCATTACTTCCTGGGGGGTGGGGTGCAGGATGAGCTATGCAAGCATGTATGATAGGACACCTCAAAGTCAAGGTCTCCAGCTTTGCATGGCCCTCAGCAGGCAGGGCAACCCTTCCAGTGCTTGTCCTCTCCCTCTCCTGCTCTTCTCAGCAGCTGGTGTGTTTCAAACCCACACTGCCACCTCCTCTTGCCTCCTAAATTAGCCCAGTCCCCTTGGATTAGACTTCTGTCTCAGAGAGAAAATGATGGCTTTCAGGCATGAACTTGTTAATTAATTTTATTTCATCCACTCATGCTTTTGATCTTTTGCCTGCTCCCTCCTTAGGGACATTATCTCCACATTAACTTTTCTTTCTTTTTTGAATTTATAACCTCTCACTTTCCAAAAGCTCCTTCTTTAACCAAAATTCATGCTCTCCATTCTGCCTCTTCCTAGTACCCCTTGTCCTCCCTCCTCCCCTGCCAGACTGCCTCAAAAAATGGTCTGTCCTTGGCATTTCTCTTTCATACAGACTTCCTGCCACTCCCTCTGGAGGAATTTAGAAAGGGAAGTGAGACAAGCAGATTGCTGGAGAATAATATTTCACACATACCAACAAAGTGTGTCCTTGGAGAGACTATGGCCAAGATGCAGGTGTAGTAGATACACTTTTCCTCCTTGCACAACCAAAAGAAGGCCAGCAGCAAATTAAAAAAAAAAAAAAAACCAGAACTGCCAGAAAATAGAACTGTATGGAAGTCTGACAACCAAGGAGTTAAAGAAGAAACATTCATTCAGACTGGTAAGATGGGGGGAGATGGGCAGCCAGGAGGAGAGGGCACATGGCAAGGCAATGGCTATCAGACCGGGTGGGCAAGGCAGCAGCTGCTAGGCTGGGCAGTCCCACATTTATGTATGGATAGACCGGGAGGAACAACTCAGGGGCAAGACAGACTGCACATCCCAGGGTTCCAGCATGGGGAAAGAAAGCCTCAAAACCTCTGGCTGTAACATTCTGTCAGGGTTGCAGCAGGGGGAGAAACTCCCAGCCTCATAGGAGAGTTTGTTAGAGATACCCACAGGGTCCTGGAACTGACACAGACCCACCCACCTGGGAATCAGCACCAGAAGGGCCCAACTTGCTTGTGGTAGTGGGGGAAGTGACTGAAAGCTGGCTGAGAGCTGAGCAAATAGCATTGTTCCTTCTCAGACCCCTCATCTACATACAGTCCCCCACATGCAGTGACATGGGTTGCTCTGCTCTGGCCAATACCTAAGGCTCCACCCCTTACAACATGACAGGTGCACTGAGACAAAGAAATATGGCCCAAATGAAAGAACAGATCAAAGCTCTAAAAACAGAACTAAGTGATGAAGACATAGCCAGCCTATCAGATGCAGAATTCAAAACACTGGTAATCAGGTTGCTCACAGAAATGGTTGAGTATTGTTGTAAAACAGAGGAAGAAGTGAAGGCTATACTAAGTGAAATAAAGGAAAACGTACAGGGAACCAACAGTGAAGAGAAGGAAACTGGGACTCAAATCAATGATTTGAAGTAGAAGTGAGAAATAAACATTCAATTGGAACAGAATGAAGAAACAAGAATTTTAAAACATATGAGGGGAGAGTTAGGAACCTCTGGGACAACTTTAAATGTTCCAACAACTGAATTATAAGGGTGCCAGAAGGAGAAGAGGAAGAGCAAGAAATTGAAAACTTATTTGAACAAATAATGAAGAAGAACTTCCCCAACCTGGCAAAGGAAATAGACTTCCAGGAAGTCTAGGGAGCTCACAGAGTCCCAAAGAAGGTGGACCCAAGGAGGAACACACCAAGGCACATCATAATTACATTAGCCAAGATTAAAATGAAGGAGAGAATTCTAGAAGCAGCAAGAGATAAGGTAAGATGTAGGTAAGGGGACAGTTACCTACAAAGGAGTTCCCATCAGACTGCCAGCTGATTTCTCAAAAGAGACCTTACAGGCAAGAAGGGGCTGGAAAGTAGTATTGCAAGTCATGAAAGGCAAGGACCTACATCCAAGACTGCTCTATCCAGCAAAGCTTTCATTTAGAATGGAAGGGCAGATAAGGTGCTTCCCAGATAAGGTCAAGTTCAAGGAGTTCATCATCACCAAGCCCTTATTATATGAAATGTTAAAGGGACTTATCTAAGAAAAAGAACATGATAAAAAGTATGAACAGTAAACTCACAACTATCAACAACTGAACCTATAAAAAACAAAAACGAACTAAGCAACAACTAGAACAGGAACAGAGTAAAAAAAATGGAGATCACATGGAGGGATATCAGTGGGGAAGGGAGGGGAGAATGGGGGAAAAGGTACAGGGAATAAGAAGCATAATTGGTATGTACAAAATAGACAGGGGGAGGTTAAGAATGGTATAGGAAATGAAGAAGCCAAAGAACTTATATATATGTCCCATGAACATGAACTAAGGGGGAGGGTGATGTAGGTGGATGGCGGTTGCAGGGCAGAGGGGAAGAAAATGGAGGAAAAAAATGGAACAACTGTAATAGCATAGTCAATAAGATATATTTAAAAAATAATAAAGAGCCATGTCTTCCAGATGAGGGCAGGAGGGCATGGAATCCTCTCAGAGAGAGAGAGAGACTCAAGCACGAGGCCTAGCTTATTGCAGGTCCTCACCAAACATGTGTTGCATAAATACTATTTGAATAAAGTCAGATATTTTGATGAAGATAGAAGAATAGCTGGTAGCATACATCATTCATTCATTCAACAAATACTCCAGCACTTTTTGTCCTAAGCACTGAGAATACAGCAGTGAGCAGACACAAACTCCTGTTCTCTGGAGGAGTGACACTTAGAATAAACAAGTGTGTGTAATAAATAACATGATGTCTGTTCATACTAAATACAAAAATAGACAATGGAGACACTGAGAGTGATTGGGCTTGGGGAAGCAGGGTACATTTCAGATTGAGTGACCAGGGAGGGCATCACTGAGGAGCTGACATCTGTCCAGAAACCTGAGTGAAGTGCATGAACTAGACTGGTATAAGAATGTGACAACCAAAAGGAATAGCAAGTGCAAAGGCTCTCAGGTCAGAGGTGCTAGTGTTATTGGCATAACAGCAAGAAGAGCAAGAAGGCAATGTGGCTGGAGAGGAGCAGGCCAGAGTGGGAGTGACAAGGATAAAGTCAGAGCAGTAGGCAGGCACCCGACAACTTAGATTTCATTAGGTCTTATCTTCAGTGGGAAAAGGGCCACCAGAAGAGTGTTCTTTAAAGCTGTTTAGGATATTCACTGAACCCTTTGTAAACTCTTCCTGTCAGGAGGCAGAGGGCCTGCAGAGCATAAGAACCTGCACCACCTCAGGGTGGGGGCCCAGCTTTCTCTGACTTCCACTGAAGGGCTTTCTGAAATTGGTTTACTTAGCTGCGCTTAGCAGCCTCACACACTCTGGCTCACTGCAGAAGGAATAAAGCACTCTTTTGGACTTGCTTCCAGACCTGGAATTAGTTTGTTTTCTGACTTTTATCACTGACATTCTGCTGCCTTTTGCCAGTATTCCTGGTAATGGAACTTTTTTGTTTTGTTATATTTTAATCTGCTTAGTGCATGTGGCTTGTCTATCTGGTCCCACAAATCACTGGTTATCATCACAGTCAATGGTCTGTGTCCAGCCAATTTCACAGACAAACACCTCTCTCCCAGTCACTGTGTCTGATGTGGGGAAGTCTGATTTACAAAGTCAATAAAAATGCATTCAGGGAATTACTGGCCCTGCTGGCTTAATAGATGAGATTAAAATCTCCAAGTTTAAGACTGTAAGTCATTTAACACAAGTAAGGTGGCAAGTGGGTTAAGGAAATGTCAGCTGGTCAGGGACAGGCACCACTGGGAGGGGATTTATCATCAGACAAAAAGACTGATTAATTGCCTTCCATGCATTTCTCTGCATGACCCAGGGAACAGATCTCATAGGATATTTCATTGGTCACTTTGGAGAACAGACAATTTTTCATAGTGGGAGATCTTCTAGAACAAAAGTAGGGCATTTTATGAGGATTTTTTTATTAAAAACTTTTTAAATTACCAAATGAATGTCTTCATTTTAGATGCTATAGGTTGGCTCACCTGGAAAGCAGGCCTGGGCAGAGGGAGAAATTGGGAAGCTAGGAGAAAGGCCTCAGCTGATCTGTAGGTGTGTTGGAGCTGGGACTAAAGTAGGGCCCCGGACTTTGTATGCCCACAAGAACCACTCATGGCTGAAGATATCCCAGGAAGGGTGCGTGTGACCCTGGGTGAGGTTGCTCCTTCAGTAGAGGGATGTCCCTGGAAAGTGTCTCAGATGAGAGGCATGGATAGCCAATACTCCCAGAAGCTGGGGGCAGGAGTGCCTCAGTCCTGGAGCAAAGTTCTAGGTGATGCACACAGTCTTCACTTCACTAGGCATTTTAGAAAATGTAGAGAAAATAAGAAAACAAAAATTAACCCAGAACTTACTAACTCTAGAAAAAGATTGTTAACATTTTGGTGTATATTGTCTCAACCTTTTATCATACAGACACAGACATGTATATGAAATGTTTATTGTGTGTCTATACACACACATGCCCATATGCATGTGCAAAAATGAATCATACTCTTTTATGTCTTGCTTTTTTTCTCACTCTAGCATAAACATTTCCTGTGTTAATACAGATTAAAGGAGACACATCCAGAACAACCTAATGTCCAACAGTAAGGGTCAGATAAAATAAATTATGAGATACCTCTCCCGTGGCCATTGTAATGAAAAGTCTATGTTAATGGGGTGAGAAATGGTGCTCAATATATGGTTAAATTTTTTAAAGAAAGTAAAATATTGGCATCTGGTGGGGAAAAAAGTATATGTGCATTGTAAAAAACAGTAGGCTAGCTACCAAGGTGTTCCCAATGGTTATATCTAAATGAGGAAATCACAGGTGCCTTTCTTTTCTTTTTTTAAAATTATTTCTTTATTCCCTTAAGTATTATCTTCTAATTTTAAAAAGCATTTAAAATATTCTTGATTGGTCCCCAAATATTTTAAATACTACTTTAAAAATTTAAACAGTAATTAATATATACAGCAAAAAAGTCAATAAACAAAATGGTCTCTAATGAAGTTACCTCAGTCCTATTACAGACACCTCCCTTTGCTCCAGTTCTCTGCACAAGAGGTGACCTCTATGACCAGTTTCTTTTATATTCTTGTAGAAATGTTCTATATGATATAAACACACACACATGCACAAAGCATGCTCTTACACTACTCAGCAACTCCCCAACTTAATATATTTTGGAGAACTTTCAAAATCATGACACATAAATTAACTTCATTCTTTTAGTGCCTGAGAAGCATTTGACACCTCCACTCCCACCCCACAATGAGGTGGATGAGAATGAATGATAATTCTTATTATCACTAATGTACAAAGAAATATTATTGGATGAAGGAGCTTGCTTAAAAAGTGGGAGAGGGTTCCATCCTTCTGTCTCACCTGAGGATGTCTCTTGTCACTATTTCTCTCTCCGCTTCTCCCTATCACCTCTATACTCATGCTCTTCTCACCTCCAAGGAAGGAAAGATGAGGGGAGGGATAGAGGAGGAAGAAGGGAAAAAAAGAAAATTAAAATACAAAATCTCTCTCAACTTTACTTCCTCATTGCCCTTCCAAGACAACTGATAGATACATATACTCTTGAGTCAAGAGTTGTTCTGGGATATTCCAGTAAACAAAACATTGAAAAATGTCTGATTTCATAGAGTTACATTCTGGTAGCAGGAGATAGACGATAAATAAATATGTCAGATGTTGGTAAGCATCAGGGGCCTAGCCCTCTGCACACTGTGTTCACTACCCAGGCCTTCTGGAGGAAGTCTATGTCTTCTCTGAAGGCAGGGGCTGGCCATTCCTCCTCTGGCCTGCAGCTTGTGGGCAAGGAGCAATTCCTCCTCTGGCCTGCAGCTTGTGGGCAAGGAGCAATTCTGTCCTCCCATGTTCCACTGAAACCTCCCCTTCTGGTGTGCCTTGCTGTCCTGTTCATTTCTCTCTGGTGACAACGGGCAAGAGCTGGCCTAAGTAATAGCTATTGTTAATTGATCACCAAATTCTGTTTGCCTGGGGCTGTCTGAAGTATTTTACACTTATGAACTTGGTGAACTGTTTGAGGTGGATACTATTATTATCTCCATCATACAGATGAGAAAACTGAGAAGCACAGAGAGGAGGAATCAGAATTGGAGCCATGGCAGGCAGTCTCAGGTGTCCTTAATATCTTAACTGGGACATGATAAATATGTGTCAACAGAAAGGTGATTTTGCTCTTTGTTTTTAAAAGTTGGGAATCTTGCTTAATCTTAGGGTCATTAATTTTTCATTCATTGGCTTTTGGCTTTTTGCAACCGTTAAACTAATAATCAATTAAATTATTTAGCATATATTACTAGCACCTACTGTGTTCCAGGAACTTTCTAGGCATTGGGGATACAAAGATGTGGATGTGGATGCATCTGTCCTCTAGTGAGACTTGAGGGGTTAAACACAGTACTGCAATGGACTGCAGATCAGATCATATGAAATGGAGTAGTAGTAATTAAGCACTAACAATATGCTAGACATGTCATTAAGCCCTTCATGGGTATTGTCTTTTCTAGGTCTCATAAAAATCTGAAGATTTTACAGAGTAGTAAATTGAGGGTTAGAGAAGTTCAGACTGCCACCCCCCCCCCCCACCCAAGGGACTGTTGCAGGAAGAATAAGGGTGCCCAGTTATATGTAAATTTCAGAGAACCATGTCCCATGCTTATACCAAAATACTAATCATTGTTTATCTGTAATTCAAATTTAACTGTGTGTGCTATACTTTTATTTGCTAAATCTGACGACCTAAGCTCGAGGCCATTCAACTGGTATTTGGACCTAAATCTGTCTGACTTCAGAGAGATCCTTCAGGCCTTGCTGGCTTTTTAGGGCCAGTGTTCCAGGATGCTAGAGGCCCCCAGAGGAGTTGGCGTTGTGTGTACGCGTGTGTGTGCCTGTGTCCGTGTGTGCATATGCACATGCGTACAGAGATGGAAATAGGAGTGAAGGGGAATGTTGCCCCTCTGTCCCCCAGGTGCCGGAAGACTACAATTAAGCAGCGGAATGAGTGGTTATCTGGGCTGCTTTTTTCACAAGGAAATCAATGATTTAGTTAAAGCCTCATGTGCCTGGTGCTGCGGATAGGGGCTGTCCCAGTGGAGCTGCTCTGCCTAGCCTTTTTTATGAACCTGCAACATTTTACACTCCAACGAAGCCCTAATAAACTGCTGCTGTGGCCCTACCAGGCGTAGGCTGTGTAAACACTTCCTTTTAATAAAGCACACGAGGGCTGGTATGTGGGGACAGGGACTGCTGTGCACCCAGCATCCTGGCCTTTGTCCTGGGTGCAGGAGCCAGGGATGGGTCTCCACACAGCCCCTTTGCATAGGGATCATCTGCTCTTACGCACCACACGGTATTTTGGAGTGGGAGGAACCCTAGATTAGCTGGGATGCTCCCACACTGACTGCTGGAATTCTAGTATTTTCTAGCAATGACTCTGATTCCTCGTTGCTGGTCCAGCATGACTGCTGGGAACTTTGACCTGGAGTCAGGCTGTCGCATCATGCACCTCTTCATAGCTGTGTGACCAAGGTATGTTACTTAATCTCTCTGTTTCTCACTTCATCATTTAGAAAACAGGGATATTAATAGCACCTACCATTTAAAGTTGTGGCAAAAGCCCTGGCTGGTGTAGCTCACTGGATTGAGCGTGGGCCTGTGGAGCAAAGGATCGCGGTTCAATTCCCAGTCAGGGCACATGCCTGGGTTGCAGGCCAGTTCCCAGCAGGGGACACACAAGAGGCAACCATACATTGATATTTCTCTCCCTAACCCTTCCCCTCTAAAGTTAAATAAATAAAATCTTTAAAAAATAAAAATAAAAAAATAAAGTTATGGTACAAGGTGTGGCATAGATTAAGTGCTGAGTAATAATCCTTACTGTGATTTTATTATTAAAATGGCAATATATATAATGACTGTGAAGTTCTTAGCATGTAATAAATACTTAGTACATAATATATCTATACCATTATTTTAGTGTAATTATAACTATTAATAAGCTATATTAGACCTTATAACTTTGAGACAAAGTTACATTGTTGTAAATTCTATCCATTGCCCCAACTCTTTTCTCTTGAGTCTAAACAGAATAATTTCATCCTGGCCCCCTCTGATATTTGCCTCATTCCCAAACACGCTGTAAGGTATGTTTCTTTCAGGTGAAAGTGCTCTGGTTCCTCCTGCTATTCACCCACCCAAGCCTCATGTTTAAATTGGGAACTGCAATACTCTCCTAGGAGGGAAAAAGTTAGTGTATATGAACACTCTAGCATATTTATAGCACACAGGAGGTGCTCTTCCCTGCTGTCCTCCACATGAGAGCAGACTGTCATTGTCCTGCTTTCTGGGAGCCATCCTAGCTACTGGCTATGAGTGCCAACTCTGAAGTCAGACTGCCTGGTTCCAGACTGGCGTCATCAAAGCTCTGTGACCTTGAGCAAGTTACTTATCCTCTCCTTGCCTGCTTACTTTACCTATGCTTGTGTTGATTAACAGAAATGATTGAGATAAAGCACCTAGAACAGTGCTGGTGTGCAGCAGGCCCTCCATTAAGAGTGTCAGGCTATTGTTGTTCCTAGCAAGCCACACACAGCTGGAGGCATCCTCAGGCAGAGGGTCCCCGACTCTTGGTTTAGCCCAGCATCACCTATGGTCCTTGGCTATCTCCCTCTGCTAACTCATTCTAAGCAATCGGTCTTAGCACATGAGCTACCATTTGGTGTCAAGACTTACCTTGTCCTCCACCAGCTGTTACTTCCTTTGGACTCAAGTATGGGCCTTCACATTAATCCCCATTTAATTTCATCTTCTGAGCTTTGTGCTGTAATTACGGTTATTGATGGGTCTTTTGGAGGCTCACTCTGTCATCCGCATTGGCCAGCTCGCTGACTGTTCTGGCTTGTGGACAAAGTTGGGTGTTGTGGACTTAGGCTGCTCCTTCAGGCCCAGAATTCTCTGAATTTCATTATGTCTCTAGGGAACCACTCCTCTCCCATGTTATGAAGTTTTGGTGGGGTTGTCAATCAAAGTACAAGGTGAGGGTATAGTTCCCTCCCAAGCTGGGCCAATCATATTTTTTTCTGTGGAACCTAACTGTTGAGAACAATGACATAAGGAATCCTCTCCAACTGGGGTTGAGGGTGGGAAGTTAGAACTGCTATTTGAAGACACTGTGTGTTAGATTCTAATCTATGGATCCTTAGTGCTGCCTGGTGCTCCTGCCAGGGCTTGATTCTTCAGCTTTGCCTTTGATGATATATATCAGGTATTTATTGCCACAAGAATGTCATGTAACAAACTTAGGGGCTCAATTGTATCCTCCCAAAATTCATATGTTAAAATCCTAATGTCTAGTACCACAAAATGTAACTGTATTTGGAGATAGAGCCTTTAACTAGGTGATTAAGTTTAAACAAGGTCATCAGAGTGGGCCCTAATCCAATCTGAATGATATTTGTAAAAAGAAGAGGAAACTTGGTCACCCAGGGAATCAACAGACATGTGGATGCACAGAGGAAAGATCTGTGAAAACACAAGAAGATGGCCATCTACAAGCCAAAGACAGAAACCTCAGAAGAAACCAACCCTGCTGGCACCCTGATCTCAGACTTCCAGCCCCTAGAATTGTGACAAAAGAACTATCTGTTGTTTAAGTTGCCTGGTCTATTGTTCTTTGTTATTGTAGTCCTAACAAACTAATAGATGAATCATCCTAGAATTTAGTGACTTAAAGATAGAGCATTTATTCCAACTGTAAATCTGTGGGTCACCTAGGTAGGTCTCCTGGTCTTGGTTAGATTCCAGTCATGAATTCATGGTTATCTGAAAGCCAACTAAACAACTTTCCTGGTCTTCACTGGATTCTCTCATGTGTCTTGGGGATCAGCTGGGAATTGAGTGAGTACCAGGATGACCTCAGATGGGACAAATGGGTGACTGAGTTGTATTCAATACCCTCTGGCATGTTAGCAGTGCATGTTCACAGGATAAAGGCAGAGGAGCACGTGGGAAGCATCAGTGCTTTTTAAAGCCTCTGCCTGTGTCATAACTGCTAATATTATTTTGGCCAAAGCAGGTTACAGGGTGGGAGGAGCTATAAAGTTACATTACAGAGAATGTGGACACAGGGAGAGCTAATGAATTGGATAGTTTTGAATCAATGAAATGCCATGAACTTGTTCAAAAACTCTTCACAAATTTATTTTACCCAGTCTCACTCCTGGGTTGGTTTTTGTTGCTTTTGACTAAAGAACTCTCACTGATACAGAGTTGGGTGGTAGAATGGATTTGTATCCAAGTCTTGGAAGCCATCCAAGTCTTGGAAGCCAATGGGAATGTTTCAAAATGGAAGCCATGGTCAACAATGCCAGGTATTGGCTAGAAGTCAACTGATATGAAGGTTAGAAAGGCCCATTGCATTCACAAGTGAGGAGGTCATCTGACATTAAGGAAAGAACTTTCTGTGGAGAAGTGGGGACCAAAGCCAAATTGGAGTTGGTGAAAGCTGAGTAAGGGGAGACTGTGAGTGTAGACAGCTCTTTGAAGACTCATGAGAATATAAAGCCTTGGGGAGGATGTGGAGTTAGAAAAAGCAGTTTTAGAATTTGTGTTTCTAGAGAAGAGAAACATCTAAAGGAGGCACTAGGGTAGAAAGTCTAAATCAAAACAGTTGAACTAAGGATGGAATAGCCCAGGCTCCACTGGAGCAGGTCCCTTCCTTTTGCCAAGTCAGGTGTTCTTGATATTCCCTTTGGCTCTCACTTCCCTGCTTCAGCATCTAGGAGCTCACCTAGTGCCCCAATAGGACCGTTACGTGTCTTAACCACAAATATCCTTGTCTATGTCTTATTACACCATGTGAACACTGTTCCACTCACCCTCTCTCAACTACCTAGGACAAGCCCCCAGTGGGGTAGGGTCTGGGATACAAATGGAGTGATGGGGAAGCCTCCTCACTTATGCTCTGAAGGGGTTATTAGACTCTCTAGCTTGAAACCACCCCACTTATCTGTTCCGTTGGGACAGCAATGACACCCTAGTTTCTATATGCCTGTTTTTATGCCAGTACCAGGCTGTTTTGAATACAATGGCCTTTTGATACAGTTTGGTATCAGGTATTGTGATCCATCCTACTTTGTTCTTCTTTCTCAAAGTTGCAGCTGCTATTCGGGGTCATTTATGGTTCCATAAAAATTTTTGAAGTGTTTGTTCTATGTCTGTGAAATATGCCATTGGTACTTTAATAGGTATTGCATTGAATCAGTTAATTGGTTTGGGTAGTATGGACATTCTGATGATGTTAATTCTTCCAATCCATGAACACAGTATATGTTTCCATTTGTTTGTGTCTTCCTTGATTTCTTTCTTCAGTGTTGTGTAGTTTTCTGAATATAGGTCTTTTGCCTCGTTGGTTAGGTTTATTCCTAGGTATTTTATTTTTCCTTTTGCCATATTGAATGAGATTTTTTTCTTGATTTCTGCTTCTGCTGTTTCATTGTTGGTATACAAAAATGCCTTTGATTTATGGATATTGACTTTGTATCCTGCTGTTTTGCCGAATTCATTTATTAGGTCGATCAGTTTTTGGATGCAGTCTATAAGACTTTCTATGCACACTATCATATCATCTGCAAACAATGACAGTTTTGTTTCCTCCTTTCTGATATGGATGTCTTTTATTTCCTTTTCTTGTCTGACCACTGTGGCTAAAACTTACAATATTACATTGAATAGGAGTGGTGAAAGTGGAAAAACTTGTCTTGTTCCTGATCTTAATAGAAAAGCTTTCCATTTTTGCCCTTTGAGTATGATGTTGGCTGTGTGTATCTCATATATGACTTTTATTATGTTGAGGAGTGCTCCCTCTATTCCCACTTTGCTGAGTGTTTTTATCATAAATGGGTACTATACCTTAACAAATGCTTTTTCCACATCTATTGATATGATCATGTGATTTTGTCTCTGCTTTTGTTTATGTGACGTATTACATTTACTGATTTGCGAATATTGAACCATCCTTGCATCCCTGGGATGAATTGCACTTGATTATGGTGTATGACCTTTTTAAAAAATACATTTTATTGATTATGCCATTACAGTTGTCCCATTTCCCCCCCTTCATTCCCCTCCACCCTGCATTCCCCACCCACACTCTCCCACTTTAGTTCATGTCCCTGTGTCATAAATTCTTTAGCTTCTACATTTCCCACACTACCCTTGCCCTCTCCTTGTCTATTTTATCCCCACTGTCTATGCTACTTATTCTGTGTACCTTCTCCCCGCTTCCTCCTCCTACTACCCTGTTGATAACCTTCCATGTGATCTCCTTTTCCGTGGCTCTGCTCCTCTTTTAGGTGACCACTTAGTCTGCTTTTGTTTCTGGTGTGGATGTTAACAACTGTGAGTTCACTGTCCTTTCACTGTTCATACTGTTTATCTTCTCT
Organism: Carollia perspicillata; assembly: GCA_004027735.1. Lineage (NCBI taxonomy): Eukaryota > Metazoa > Chordata > Mammalia > Chiroptera > Phyllostomidae > Carollia > Carollia perspicillata. The sequence goes on along the minus strand of PVKM010025914.1, from coordinate 3,281 downwards.
TTCATAGATAAGTCCCTTTAACATTTCATATAAGGGCATGGTGATGATGAACTCCTTGAACTTGACCTTATCTGAGAAGCCTTTATCTGCCCTTCCATTCTAAATGATAGCTTTGCTGGGTAGAGTGGTCTTGGATGTAGGTCCTTGACTTTCATGACTTGCAATACTACTTTCCAGCCCCTTCTTGCCTTCAAGGTCTCTTTTGAGAAATCAGCTGACAGTCTGATGGGAACTCCTTTGTAGGTAACTGTCCCCTTATCTCTTGCTGCTTCTAGAATTCTCTCCTTCATTTTAATCTTGGATAATGTAATTATGATGTGCCTTGGTGTGTTCCTTCTTGAGTCCACCTTCTTTGGGACTCTGTGAGCTTCCTGGACTTCCTGGAAGTCTATTTCCTTTGCCAGATTGGGGAAGTTCTCCTTTATTATTTGTTCAAATGAGTTTTCCACTTGTTGCTCTTCCTTTTCCCCTTCTGGTACCCCTATAGTGTGGATGTTGGAATGTTTAAAGATATCCTGGAGGTTCCTAATCCTCTCCTCATTTTTTTGAATTCTTGTTTCTTCATTCTTTTCTGTTTGGTTGTTTCTTTCTTCCTTCTGGTCCACTCCATTGATTTGAGTCTCAGTTTTCTTCCCATCGCTATTGGTTCCTTGTGTATTTTTCTTTATTTCACTTAGCATTGCCTTCATTTGTTCATCTAATTTGTGATGAAAATCAACCAATTCTGTGAGCATCCTGGTCTCCAGTGTTTCGAACTGTGCATCTAATAGGATGGCTATCTCTTTGTCGCTTAAATGTATTGGCTCTGGGACTTTGAGTTATTCTTCTCTTTGAGTCATTTTTGGTCAGGTGGAACCTGTTATATATGGGTGGTGGAGCCTTAGGTGTTTTCCAGGGTGGGGCCACCTAGTTGCTGGGATGTGGTGCTGTCTGTGGGGGTGGGGTCAGAGAGGGAACAATGGTGCCTGTTTCGTGCTCTCTCAGATTTGCGTCCCCTTTGCGCCCTGTCACAAGCAAACTGGGCCCTCCTGGCGCTGGTTCCCAGGTGGGTGGGCCTATGCATGCTCCAGAACCCTGTGGGTCTCCCCAATGACTTCTCCTGTGATGCTGGGAGTCTCTCCTGGCACCTTATCAATTGGCATTTTTAGGCTTTATTTCCCATTGCTGGGGCCCTGGGCTATGCAGTCTGTCTCACTGCCCATTCTTGCCTAGTTTATCTGCGTGTGAATGTGTGTCCGTGGTTGGCCAACCACCCTGTGTGCTCCGCTCATCTCCTCCCCATGTCTAGGGTCTGCAAGCTTCTCGCCACCTATGCTCCCGGCGCTCCCAGGTCAGCCAGCCACTGCCTTTTCCTGCCACATTCCCTCTCTGCTGACTGCCAACTTTGCCCTTCTTACCACTCTGCTTGAATGGTTGTCGGACTTCTGTAGTTTAATTTTTTGTGTTCTGGTTATGTCATTGTTTGTAAATCTTTGTTGTCCTTAATCTTGATTGTGTGAGTACACACAGTGTTTCCACCTATGCTTCCATCTTGGCCAGAAGTCTCAGTGTATGATCTTTTTAATGTATTGTTGCATGAAGTTTGCCAATATTTTGTTGAGTATTTTAGCATCTATGTTCATCAATGATATTGGCCTGAAATTTTCTTTCTTTGTTGTGTCTTTATCGGGTTTTAGGATTAGGATGATTTTGGCTTCATAAAAAGAGTTTGGGAGTTTCCATCACTTTAGATTTTTTGGATTAGTTTGTGAAGGATAGAGGTTAGCTCTTCCTTAAATGCTCTGTAGAATTCTCCTGTGAAACTATCTGGTCCAGGGCTTTTGTGTGTCGAGAGCTTTTTGATCACTGCTTCAATTTCATCTGCTGCTATTGGTCTGTTCAGGCTTTCTGCTTCTTCTTTATTCAGTTTGGGAAGCTTATACTTTTCTAGAAATCTGTCCATTTCACCTAAGTTTTCCAATTTCTTGGCATACAGCTCTTCATAGTAATTTCTTACAATCCTTTGTATTTTTGGTGTCAGTTGTAATCTCTCCTCTCTCATTTCTGTTTATTTGGGTCCCCTCTCATTTTTTCTTGATGAGCCTGTTTAAAGGCTTGTCCATTTTGTTTATCTTTTAAAAAAACCGGCTCCTGGATTCATTGATCCTTAGTATTGTGCTTTTAGTCTCTGTCATTTAATTCTGCTCTGATCTTGGTTATTTCCTTCCTTCTACTAGCTCTGGGCTATCTTTGTAGTTGTTCCTTGAGTTCTTGTAGGCATAGGGTTAGGTTGCTGGTTTGAAATGTTTCTATCTTTTTTAGGTAGGCCTGTATTGCTATGAACTTCCCTCTCAGAACTGCCTTTGCTGTGTCCCAGAAGTTTTGGGTTGTCATGAGTTCATTTTCATTTGTTTCCAGAAACTTTTTTATTTCTTCCCTAATTTCTTTCATGACCCATTCATTGTTTAATAGCATGCTTTCCAATGTCCATGATTTTTAGTGTTTTGAGTTTTCCCCTTGGGGTTGGCTTCTAGTTTCAGTCTCTTGTGGTTGGAGAAAATGCTTGGTATGATTTCAATTTTTTTGAATTTGTTGAGGCTTGTTTTGTGTCCTAACATGTGGTCTATCTTTGAAAATGTTCCATGTGCATTTGAATAGAATGTGTATTTAGCTTCTTTCTGATGAAGGGCTCTATATATATCAGATAAGTCCATTTCATCTAGGGCATTGTTCAGTGCCACAATATCTTTGTTGGTATTTTGTTTGGAAGATCTGTCCATTTTGACAGTGGGGTGTTAAAATCCACTACTATAATTGTGTTGCTATCAATATCTTGAAGTCCTCTAAGATTTTCTGTATGTATTTGGGTGCTCCTATGTTGGGTACATATATATTTACAATGTTTATGTCTTCTTGGTGGTGTCTTCCCTTGAGTATTATGAAGTGACCTTCTGGGTCTCCTTTTATGGCTCTTTTTTTGAAGTCTATTTTTTCTGATATGAGTATTGCTACCCTGGCTTTTTTTTCTGGTCCATTTGCTTGGAAAATTTGTTTCCAGCCCCTGATTTTCAGTCTGTGTAGGTCTTTTGTCCTGAGATGGGTCTCTTGTAGGCAGCATATGTGTGGGTCATGCTTTCTTATCCATTCAGCTATTCTGTGTCTTTTGATTAAAGCATTTAATCCATTTACATTTACAGTTATTACAGATAGATACATATTCATTGTCATTTGTGTACCTATGTTCCTCTCTGTCTCTCTCTTTTCCTTCCTTTCCTTACAGCAGTTTCTTTAGGTTTTCTTGC
>PVKM010025913.1:0-19657 GCA_004027735.1 Carollia perspicillata | reverse complement strand
TGCTAACCTTCCACATGATCTCCGTTTCTGTGGCCCCACTCCTGTTTTAGGCATCCATTTAGTTTACTTTTGTTTTAGGTGTAGTTGTTAATAACTGTGAGTTTGCTGTCCTTTCACTGTTCATATTTTTATCTTCTTTTTCTTAGATAAGTCCCTTTAACATTTCATATAATAAGGGCTTGGTGATGATGAACTCCTTTAACTTGACCTTATCTGAGAAGTGCTTTATCTGCCCTTCCATTCTAAATGAAAGTTTGCTGAATAGAGCAATCTTGGATGTATGTCGTTGCATTTCATGACTTGGAATACTTCTTTCCAGCCCCTTCTTGTCTGTAAGGTCTCTTTTGAGAAATCAGCTGACAGTCTGATGGGAACTCCTTTGTAGGTGACTGTCTCCTTATCTCTTGCTCTTCTTCATTTTAATCTTAGGTAATATAATTATGATGTGCCTTGGAAAATTAAAAGTTCCTTTTAGATCAAAAAGTTTAAATGTGATACTACTTTTACTTTGAAACCACTTAATCAATGATAAGAAAATGCAATTTTCTTCGGGATCAACTTGTTTTCTCTTAGGAGGGTCTTAAGGGAGCTCAGCTATTCAATTGGGTTGTTTTGTAGGTTAGTGATCAAAGCACCTGTTTCAACCAACTATGAAACATGTGGATATGCAGTTGGTAAATAAATATTTCACCTGTGAAAATTCATATAAAACATGTTAAGAGTGTCAATAAGGTGTTCCTGAATTTTACCAAGGCAGCCCTCAGTGCCTGTGATTTTTGGTGCCATTTACATACCTCTAGGTCTAGGACCCTGACACCTGGGATTCTTCTGGGGTGCACTGCCTGACCCCCCCACACACAAATACTGATTATGGCAGGATGCCCATTATCCTGTTGGACAATTAGTTTCCTACTGATTTCTCCATCATGACAGTTAATAGAAATGTTTTCCATTCTACAGTCAGCTTTCAAATACAACTGCATTTTACTTGTTAACTCTTTGAACTATTTTCCCAGCTCCATGGAAACAAAACTATATTCTATCTGTTCAACATAAAGAATGAATAAAGTTCCAAAATCTAACTTCAAGATCTAGGTAAAATGAACTTAAAAATCATTTTAAGGCTGCTTCAGGATGAAGCTAAACATCTCTTTCCCAGCTGCTAAATGCCAGAAACTCATTGAAATGGATGATGAGCTCAAACTCTGTACCTTTTATGAGACATGTATGGCCAGATAAGTGCTGCTGACATTCTGGATAAAGAGTGGAAGGGTTATGTGGTTTGAATCAGCAGTTGGAATGACAAACAATGTTTCTCCATGAAGCAGGATGTCTTGGCCTATGGACGTGTCCCCCTGCTGTTGAGTAAGGGGTATTCCTGTTATAAGTCAGAGAAGGATTGGAGAAAGTACAAATATGTTTGAGGTTGAATTGTGGATGCCAATCTCAGTGTCCTCAACTTGGTCACTGCAAAAAAAGGAGGGTGGAAAAGATATCCCTGGTTTCACTTGATACTAATGTACCTCATCACCTGGGGATCCAAAAAATAACAGTAGAATCCACAAATTTTTCAATCTTTCTAAAGGAGATGATGTCTGCCATTATATTGCAAGAGAGCCCCTAAACAGAGAAGGTATGTAACCTAGGACCAAAGCACCCAAGGTTCAGTGTCTTGTTATTCCACATGTCTTACAACACAAATGTCAGAGTATTGCTCTGAATAAACAATTAACTAAGACAAACAAGGAAGGGGCTGAAGAATATGCTAAAAATTTTGGCTAAGAGAATGAAGGAGGCTGGAGAAAAATGTCAGGAGCAGATTGTCAAGAGACATAGGCTATCTTCTCTGAGAGCTTCTACCTTGAGTCCAGTCAATAATGAGATTTTCTAAGAGATACAAATAGATAAGAACAAAGATTAACAATAACAATAAAGAAATATGAAGTAGAAGCCACCTAAACTAGTGGTCAGCATCAAACAATAATTCCAAGAACAGGCTCTCTTCATTGAGCCCCTACCATGTACTGGGCACTTCATAAACAAACAAAACAGGCACAGAGTGGGTAAGTGACTTGTTGAAAGTCACTCAGCTAATTACTCTTCACACCACCTCTTGCTTCCTTTGAAAGATTACACAGGACAATCATTTATGATTTTAAGAAATTCTCCATTAAGCCCTGGCTGGTGTAGCTCAGTGGATTGAGCGCGGGCCTGTGAACCAAATGATCACGGTTCGATTCCCAGTCAGGGCACATGCCTAGGTTGCAGGCCAGTTCCCAGTGGGGGACACACGTGAGGCAATCATACATTGATATTTCTCTCCCTCTCTCCTTCCCTTCCCCTCAAAAAAATAAATAAATAAAAATAAAAAAAAAGAAAGAAATTCTCCATTAGTCTCAGAAAAACTGACATTGAGTTTTTCTGAGGCTTTGTCACAAACTTATAATTCCCAGGCTCTAAGTTGGTTGCTGAAAATCACTGAACTAAAACACTTGAAAACTGGTATGTACCACTGATTTTACTTCCATTTCTAGGTATTGACAACTTAAAATTTTGACTTTTGTTGTTGTGTTTTCCAGTCATCACATTTTCCTCCAAAGTATATTACCAGTACTTTTTATGGCAATTTTATTTTCCCTATTGTCTTAAACAAACGATGAATTACCAATGTGATTTTTTCCTATAATACTTTATAGTTTTTGTTGAACTGACATTGAGTATGCTTCTGCACCAGAAGCAATTTTCCATAGGTACTTACTTGCAAGTAAAGTTTCAGAACATACACACTCTTGAAGATGCTGCAGTCACTCATTCTTGCTGTACAAAAATGGCTTTTAATTCCTGTTCTTTTTTTTTCTATATCCAATGGGCATACTTAAACAAAATCACAATGGATTGCTTTCTCTCCCTATTTCTGTATCACTCTAGTTCACCTTGAAAAGTTGACTGATTGTAAGGTGAGGATCTGTAAATCTGAGTTAAGAAAAAGATAATGTAAATTAGGTAACTTGATTTATCTGACTTGAGCCAGCCAGATTTACAAAATGCATTCTCTAATTGAGTAGTGGATTTGAAGATAAATGAGCACTTCTGTGTTCTAGTTCAAAACACTTGTAAATAGTGAATGGGGTAATTCTTTAGGAAGCTGGTTGCATCCCTAATTGAAGTTTTATTTTGTTTCTCTGCATCTACTCCCTGCAATTTATATGTAGTTGTCAGTTATTTGGAGACATGCTGGTTGTATGCACACTGAACTTGCATCTGATACTCTTGTTATGATTATCACTAATAATATGTATTTAAACAACAAAGGCCTTTTATATACATTTACTTTTATATACATCTAGTTTTCACAATATCCTGTATAAAATAGGCATTTTCCTATAGGCAGCAATATGGGCACAGGCAAGTAACCTCACAGTGCAGAACCCCGAAATACAATCTCTACCACATGATCAAGGTCAACATCAACAGTGATTACTCATGTGGACAGTAACTGCTCTTGATATGATGTGATGAACATGGGATTTTCCACTGGAGTCTTTCCCTTCAAATCCATAACCCAAGTCTCCTCATGAGAAAAACATTAGGTAAATACCAACTAAGAGACATTCCATAAAAGCATGTCACTGAGACAACTTGAAGCTGTCAAAGTCATCAAAATCAAGAAACATCTGAGAAATTGTCACCATAGCAGAGAGGAACCCAAGGAGACATGATAACAAAGTGAAATGTGGTGTCCTCGAAGGGATCTTAGAACAGAAAATGGACAAGGTATAAACTAAATACATCTGATTAAAGTATACCCTTTTTTAAAATATATTTTATTGATTATGCTATTACAGTTGTCCCATTTCCCCCCTTTTATTCTCCTCCACCCTGCACACTCTCTCCCACCCACAGTGCCCCCTTTAGTTCATGTCCATGTCTTAAGTTCTTTAGCTTTTAAGTTTCCCACACTATTCTTGCCCTCCCCCTGTCTATTTTCTACCTACCATCTGCGCTACTTATTCTCTGTACTTCCCCCCATCTCTCCTCCTCTCACTTCCCTGTTGCTATCCCTCCATGTGATCTCCATTTCTATGGTTCTGTTACTGTTCTAGTTGTTTACTTTGTTTTTGTTTGAGGTGTGGTTGTCAATAATTGTGAGTTTGCTGTCATTTTACTACACATTTTTTATTTAATTAAAGTATACCCTTTAGTTAATAATAGTGTATGAATCTTGTACCCTTACATGTGACAAATGTACCATACAATGTTAATAATAAGGGAATGTTGTTTAGTGAGCATGGGAACTATCTATCATCATCATTTTTATGCAAATCTAAATCTATTCTATAATAAAAAATATTTCTGTAAAAAAACAGGGGAAATCATTGTTCCCCTGTTTTTTTTCTCTCTCTCCCTCCCTCTCTCTCTCTCTCTCTCACACACACACACACATACACACCATAAGTTATAGTCAGAAAAAAAGGCTTTGGCTTTGCTAAGATCCTGTGATCTGTATGGAACCCTTGCAGAGGTTGAATTTGAACCAAAAGGGATTTTTCAAACTTAAAAGCAAAAGTTTTTCTTTATCATAACAGAGTTGCCCTGGAATAGCATTTATTGTAAATAAAAACTTGATACACCCATGGAAGTTAAAAAAATAGTAGATCTTTAGTTGCCAAAAAATGGGCAGGAAGAGAAGCGTTAATTTTTGGAATTTTTGTACAGTGCCTCAAACACAGAACTCTTCCACACACAAATGTACCAAAGGGTAGTTGAGTAGGGCCACTTTTTCCACTGGTACTGTATGTAGGGTGGGTATTTTCCTTTTTTGGAAAGGTGGGATCCAATCACTTAGATTGCAATTTCTGCAGTCCTGGCTTCAGTGGACTTTTCAACCGATGCTGGTTTCATTTTCTCCTGCTCTATCTTTTCATTTGTTCAGAGGTCATTTTCATCTCTCCTCTTGGTTGAACTTCAAGGTTGTCCCAGCTTATCTGTATAATGTCTCTGCACTTGTGCCCCGATCTTATTAAAACAGCCTGTCTCCTATTTGCAGCTGCCAAATTTCCTAGGCAGTATTTTTAACCCTTTATTCTTCCTCTGCCAATTCTATCTTGTATAGTTGAATGTTCATTTTCTAAGTCAGCTTACAACTAATAACTGTCTAAATACTTAAAAATAATAGAAAAATGTCCTGGCTGTTGTGTGTCATTGGATTGATGTCCAGCCTTCAAAACAAGAGGCTGCTGGTTCAATTCCCCATCAGGGCACATGCCTGGATTATGGGTCAGGTCTCCAGAAGGGGACACATAAGAGGCAACCATACATTGATGTTTCTCTCCCTCTCTTTCTCCCTCCCTTCCCCTCTGTCTAAAAATAAATAAATAAAATCTTAAAAAATAGAAAAATACTTGCATCGTTTTCTTTATCAAGACTGGATATGTTTGTATTTGTAGAAACAATATTACTTTACAAATATCCTGTGTACAATAAGAATCAATGTTTTCAACTAAATAAATAAATGAACTAATGCTTTTTCTTTCTAAAATTAAAAAAAAAAGTCAACTGGATTTTCTATAAAAGCCTCCAACATCAAATGATCTAAATATGTGATCATGGAACCGTAGGCTTTTTTTTTTTTTTTTTTTTCAAATAAAGTCTTGTCAGGGGTAGAATTCTGACCTTTTTTCCCCCACCTTGGAAAAAGAAATCTCGAGACATTTATAATATAATAAAGTTGTTTCTGACCTAACTTCAACTTTCATATACCCACAGTCACAATTCTAAAAAAAACTGGTCATTACACCAGCACAGCCTCAGGCTAGGTGCAGCCACTGCAGTTGGTGCTACTGAAGAAGACCTCAAGGGTCCAGCAGCAATCTGTCCATCACAAGTTTCTCTAACATCCCAGTGACCTACAGTCCATGGTCTTGTAGCCCATGCCCATCCAACAAAGCACCTGAACCATGGACAAAACATCAACACTGAAAAAGCAGTTTCCAGAGCCATGGGATCCAGGAACAGATCCCAGGGGCAGGACCCTGGGGACCGCCAGTGTCTGGGAAGGTGGGAAAAAAAGGCACTTTCAGGCATAACAAACCAGCAGTCACCCAGAGGGATCTGTCCTTGATTTCTGAATTTTGCATCCCTAGCCCTTCCTTTACTTTCTCACTTATGTCAAGGAAAAACTAGAGCTGAAAGACAGTAAAGGGCAGATTTTATTCTGAACTATTGCCAGAGGGGAGTGAGACTCTGGTGCAGAACTGTGCTCAATCCTGGATGTAGCATGGGCAAATTGCAAGTAGGACATCAGGTGTGTGACCTAACAGGATTCTGACTGAAGATAGGCCAAGGAACCAGACATCACCTGACAGGTAATAAAGGAAGACTTATCTGATTGGATACACAGGTATGGGGGTTCTGGTTAAACTGACTCAATGGAGTTCCTGTTAAAATTGTGTTTCACAAGGAAGCAACAGATGGGCACAGGAGAAGGTTCAGGAACCTGATTAAAGTCTGGTCAAGTAAAGAATTTTTGTCACTTACTATATCATTCTACAATAATCTCCTTTAATGAAAAACTCCCCAGGTAATTAGGTATTTCTCCATGTGGGTGTGTGGTTAAAGCATCTTTTTATCCCCAGGGCTTAACAGAGCTTCAGCAATTAGTGCAACTTTCAGAAATGTTTGTTAAATTGTTGAACTCTTTCAGGATGGAAACTCAAAATGAAATGTAAAAACCATCTGAGAAAGTGAATCTATAAAAGTGAAACTAAACTAAAGTGAAACTAAACATTCTAGTTTAATTTCCACTTGTTTTATTGGTACTAAAATTTGAACATGACCTGCAGGATTTAATAACAAAATAAAACTTAAAGAAGATAGTAACCTGAAGCTGGCAGATTTCTAAGTGTTTTTATTTCCTTGAATAATAATAGAATGTTAAATGATCATAGAAGGCTGGATTTATTTAAAGTAGCTAAGTCAAGCCTTGAATATTAAATAATACACAACTCAACCATAAAAGGAGCCTTTGAATAAAAGCTAGTAACCCTTGGGGACACCTATATTAACTCTAATTATTTTGTTTTAGCTGTTGAAAGTGTTGATTAAATCAGGTACATACACAAAGCTTTTGTGTTCTTTAACATACCTTCACTCCACATCCTGTCTGATGTCAAACCCATCTATCTCTAAAGTGACCAAGATTCTCTCCTTTGCCATAAAGCTATTTCCAAGAATGAAGGCAAGAAATGAACTGGGAACAACATGTCTGATGAAATTAGTATCTGTTTAGTATTTCTGGCTGACTTCAGGCTTCTCACTGCACTGCCTCCCTCCCAACCCTTCTGTTTCCCTGAATTCCTGCAATAACAGAGAAACACAAAGGTTCACTGTTGGTGTGTAGTCAGGAACTCCTGCTGGGCCCTTCAAGGTCTGCCAACAACTGCTGGAGTCAAGTCCACCATTCAGTGACTAAGACTCATGCCAAGCCTGCAAAAGTTCCTAGAAGAGTCAGTCCATTCACAGAACCTGTTAAGTAGTTACTGGATCCACTTCTTCCAGTTGGCCACAATCTTTGTTTTGTTTTCAGAGAAATCCCTTACAAATATTGCTGCCAGTGATAATTAATATTTATTAAATACTCTAAAAAGACCTGTTTGTGGTTACTCTAATAGAACTAGTATTTTAGAGGTGAAAGGACCTCAATGTCAACTATTTGAGCACAAAATAATTTCCTTTCACAGATGATAAAACTGCCCAATAGTCTACAGCTAAGAGCCTAGGACAGGAACCTACCTCTGCTGATTGTAAGACAAGTGCTATTTGTACCATGTTCTTCTTCTGTCCATCACCATTTCTGTGCAGAAGAATGAAAATTTAATGAAAGGTAAAGGCTGGAAACAAAACTTGTCTGTCCTAACTGCAGGAGTCTGAATGTGCTTGTGATTAATGAGGGTCAATCTTCTAAAATACATCCCAAAACTTGGCAGGTATATTCCCAACATTAGCAGAGGTTGATCCACGGAAAACTTTCCTCCCATAATATGAATTCCTATTTGTGGAAACATGTTTAATCAATAAATGCCTCCCAGTTGTAGGAAAATGTTCTAGACAAAGTCACAACACACAGAATTGTGACAGCCACATTTGATCAGGCATTTTTTCACACAGACAAAAATAACCACCAGACTGTCAACTGAAATAAATCTTTACTTTTTTTTAATCCTCACCTGAGGATATTTTATTTGCTTTTTTAGAGAGAGAGAGGAAGGGATAGAGAGAAATATCAAGGCAAGAGAAGGATCAATTGGTTGCCTTCGTATGCACCAGGATGGGGTATCTGCATCAGCACTGGGGTGGCCCATGCCCAGACTGGGGATGAACCCGCAACCTAGGTATGTCCCCTGACTGGGAATCAAACCCACAACTTTTTCATTACAGGATGATGCTCCAACCATTGAGCTAGTCCAGCCAGGGCAGAAGTAAATATAATACATGAGATAATATTTTGATGAATACAAAGAGTTTGAACATTCATCACTACCAAAAATGCTCTGAACTTCTGCTTTCTGTTTGTTCTTGGAAATCATTCAATATTCTAAAGCTTTAGGCCCTTTCCGGGCCCCTCCAGCACCACTGGGTCAGTCACTAGTTCAGACACCAGGCCAGCTGTGCTACATGATTTCTGGCCAAACTGCTGCTCCAGTACCTTCTCCACCAACATGCACAGTTGAGTGTCTGGTGTCCTGGATGTGGCTAAGGACCAACTTACAGTCAGAAGGAAAAGCATAGTTTTTTCTATGACTAATGGTTATGCCTTTTTTTGAGAAGACAAAATATGTATGTGTCACTGTATTTGCTATCATCTTGCTTTCTTCACATACACATGCACACACAAAACATCAGAAACACTCCTAACTCAGGTTCACAGGCTTGGCCTCTCTTTAGCTGAAATACAAATGTTATTTATTTTCCTTCTTTCAAAATCTATTTAAGCAATTCTGAACATAATAATATAATAAATAAATAACATAATAAAACTTTTCAAAATAAGAACCATAAATTTATTACAGTTCTGATGACCTTGGTAAGAATGACTACTAAATTGCACATAATGTGTCTTCTCACTTTCTCTTATCTCAAATTCAATAACTTAAGTTTTTTTTTTTTAATCTCACAACTAGTCTCCATTTCACACCCTTTTAGCAGCTCTTCTTGAAACACTTATCAAGGTTGTATTTGATTCTATTTCATTTGGCCCAGTTAATCTAGTGATAGAACATTAAACTTAAGGACCTACTTCATTCAACACACACATGATAGTCCTTGTCCTTTAAGGGCCTGGAATGTCATAAGAAGGCAGGCATGTACATGTGGTTGTAAATTCCATGGATGTGATCTCTGAAAACCCAAATTAGAAAAGAATGGAGGAGGAGTCACCTTCCAAGAAGAGTTACTAGATGTCATGTCTGAAGAATTTTGAAGTATGTGCAAAAACCATAGCTAATGGGGAAAAACACAAAAAAATAAAAAATTAAATATTGTCAATATTTACTATTGACTGCTGTTGGCATATATGGGAATTGGCAAAAGTAGGTTTACAGTTTTGAGTACACAAAATACAGTTTATTCTTGTATTATTTATTAATTATTATGTGATCTTTCATACAAACAACTATAAATCTACTTTTGCCCCACTTGAATTTCTCCACCTACTAAGTACTCAATCTTTCTAGATAGGTGCATACCTTCTAAGAGTTTTACCATTTAAGGGGCTTATCTCTCCAACAATAAAGCTTATTATAATTTTATTTTTAATTCATTGATATGAATTCCACTACAACATAAGCTCACAAGGACAGCAGCTGTTTGTGCTGTTCACCAATGCAAGATAATATGAAGAACGACCTCTGATTCAGCACATGCACTGAATAAATATTTGCTCAACTGACTAAATGAACGGTACCTGGCATTTCCTTTTCACAAAAGTTTGCAGAGCACACTCCTTGTGGGAGATACAGAGATGCACAAAAAGTAACACCTGAGCTTCATCTTAATAGCATCCACAGTTAAGTAGAAAGTGGCATGAGGGTCAACTCTTTCACTCTGATAGAAACATATCTTCCAGGAGTAAGGCAGGCTGATGGTGAGGAAGAGTCACCCACGAAAGGGTACCTGACTTAAACCAGGAGTGTCTCAGTGCAAGGACGCTTTTGGGCTCAGGACTGTGTTCACCAATCTTTCTCCTTGCCTGCTGCTCAAACCCGGCTCCTGTAACCCTCTGCTGGGTTAATAGAATTCTTTTCTTGCTTGCCTTGAAAAAGAAAGATGATTAAAATGCACCTCATTCTGAAGTCAGACGCCTATACTTAAGATCAGTAGCTAAAATAGTTTTTCAATTTCAAAACCTATGAATAGCTTACCAAAGTGAGTTTCCAAGGAGTCGGCTGAGAGGCATACTAATGCCAGTCTAAACCACACCAGGTCCCTGCCTGTCACTTTTCTGCCTAAGCCTGCACTTTCCTTTCCTAAACCCCCCTCATCAGTAACCCTTTACCCTAAAACAAAGGAACTCACTGCAAAAAGCAAGACTAAATAAAATCTTGTATGTACAAAGGTTTTATTTACATGTCATGCTGTGAGTCCCATACTACCTGGTACATAGTAAGTGTTAAATTAGTATTTATAATAAGAGAAAAGGCTTAGAACTCCAAAATAATTTTCCTTTCTGACTTAGGCAAAATAATTATGTTACCACTATTCTCCTAGCTCAACCAACTTAGAAATTTTGTCATTTCATTTTTTAATTAATTTTTCTTTATTTTTATTGTTGACTATTATAGATGTCCCCATTTTCCCTTCCCCTCTGCCAACCTCCATGTCATTTCTTTTTATAGAGAGGAGACATAATACAAAAACTAAAATACTGCACAAAATAAAACAAAAAAACAGAGAATTGCCACTGATAGAAAGTAAATTACAATAAAAATATTTGATTGAGTTCTATCTCACTTAAGTTGCATAGCTATGATTTAGAGATTTCATCTTCTAGCCAGAACAGAATAATTTTGGAACCATGAAAAAGTTTAAAAATTGCATGTAGTGTCTGCATGAGGAGGCACACTGCTCCCTCCTTTCATCACTCTCTTTCCTCCCACCACTGTTACCTCCAAGTTATAGAATGAGAAAATAAATAATGTGACACACAGAGAATAAAGGTCTTGTCTAGTAGCTGAACTGTTATTTTAAACCCTGTGTAACTCCAGATTCAGGACGTTGAGGGATCCATGGAGAGATGCTATCTATAGGGTCTGGAAGAAGTAAGGCTTGCTCTGAGTGTGGTTGGTAGGATAATAATACATGTGTAATAATTTATAGTTTAAATTTTAAAATTTCACCTAAAATATGATATGGTGTGCTTGAGTGTGATATGGTTATGTAACAGAATTACATGCTTATTATTTTGTAATAAAATATTTTACAGTAAAAAGGGATGATATTTTTGCCAGACCCTGTAAATTGGTATCTGTATAAGAATTGAAAAATGTTCTGCCAAGCCCAAGTTACAGTTTTAGAAAAATTTAGGGTGAGGTAGGAATTGGAATGCCTCAAAGAGAATGTAGTATATTATTTTAATCCAAAGCTCACAAGAATATTAAGTTAGAAAAACAAAAATGAAAATGATAATGTCTGTATGCCAGTAAGGATGCAGTTTGTATACAACTTATGGCATTTTATATTGATAGTAATTTCTATCACCATCTATAATCGTAATAGTACTTTAGAGAATGAATCCTCCAAATCCTAGACAAATGATTAAAAATTGTGAAAAAAATCAAATGCACAGAGAAATCCACCTTATCATTATTTATAATAGAAAAAAGAAATTCCCAACAACTAGGATTCAGCTACTTTAATAATGGAATATTGACTCCATGAAATACTGCAGTATTGTGCAGATATGAAAGATACCACTTATTATGAAGATTGTTTTAGGAAGAGGAACAGGTCAAAGGGGCAGGCTGGTTCTGCCAAAGGTCCAATTCCTACCCAATATTCTACCTTGCCCATCAATGTGTCCAGTGAGGACACAATCTGACTCTAAGTTGGATTCTTAGAGCACAGTCTCCCCGTAAACTGATGTGAGCAAACCACAATCTGCTAGCTAGCTGAATAGTTGGCTTCTTGTTCTTTGTCCAATTTTTTTATTTACTGCTACTACTAAAGGAATAAAACATTAGTTTAACTTAGTTAACCAAGTGAAAAGTTATGCAAGAAAAAAAAGGTATATACTAGAAGGAAGTAGAAAAACAGGCTAACCATGATGTCATTGAAATGAAAAAGGCCACTGAGAACACTCGAAGTAATAAAACTTATGTTCCATACTTTTAACCTTTGGTCAACTTTTACATATTTCTATTTCTATAATATTTTTTATAGCTGCACAAGGAAAAGAGGATAATTTATTACCTGTATGATCATTCATATGAAATATTTGTTTCACAAAATGCTCATACTTAATGAGCGAACACTTATTTTTGCAAAACAAAGTAACACATGAAAGCATAATGAAGACAGAAGACTTATGGATTCAGAAAGTCATAGTTTCCACCAAGATGGAAGCATAGGTAGAAACCCTTTCCTTCCTTGCACAACCAAAAGGAGGATAACAATCAATTTTTAAATTAATAAACAACCAGAAGTGCCAGAAAATCAAACTGCATGGAACTTTGACATCCAAGAAATTACACAAAGAGTCAACCAGACCAACCAGACAGGTAAGACAGGAAGATGGAAGGAACCCACAGCAAGGTGGTGGACCATGAAAGCAAGGCTGGCTGAACGGGAAACTGAGACTCAGAGCTAACTGTGGACTACAGCTGGGGTGGCCTCAGTGGTAGAAATTCCCAGTTACACGCAAAAATACAAGAGTTTGCTGGAAAGTGGGGCTGGAGCAGAGCAGGAGAACTGCATTGTTCCCTCTCTGGCCCCACAGACAGTGCAGCAGCACAGCAAGGAGGATTGCCCTGCCCTAGTGAATACCTAAGACCCTACCCCTAAAAATTTAACAGACTCACTGAGACAAAGAAATAGGGCCCAAATGAAAGAACAGAGCAAAATTCCAGAAAGAGAGCAAAGTGACAAGGAGATAGCCAACCTATCTGATGGAGATCTCAAAGCCCTGGTAATCAAAACACTCATACAATTGATTGAACTCGGTTGCAAAATAAAAGAACAAATGAAGGATACCCAAAGTGAAATAAAGCAAAGCATTCATGGAACCAACAGTGACAGGAAGGAAACCAGAACTTAAATCAATGATTTGGAACAAAAAGAATAAATAGGCATCCAACCAGAACAGAAAGAAAAAACAAGAATTCAAAAAAAAAAATGAAGAGAAGCACAGGAACCTCTGGGACAACTTGAAACATTCCAACATCTGAATTATAGTGGTACCAGAAGGAGAAAGAAAAGACCAAGAAATTGAAAACTTACCCAAACAAATAATGAAGGAAAACTTTCCCAATCTGACAAAGGAAATAGACTTCCAGGAAGTTCAAGATGCTCAAAGACTCCCAAAGAATTTGGACCCAAAGTGGAACACACCAAGGCACGTCATCATTATGTTACCCAAGATTAAAGATAAAGAGAGAATCTTAAAAACAGCCAGAGCAAAGGAGAGAGTTAGATACAAAGGAGTGCCCATAAGTCTATCAGCTAATTTCTCAAAAGAAACCTTGCAGGCAAGAATGAGCTGGAAATAAGTATTTGAAGTCATGAAAGGCAAGGACCTACATCCAAGATTACTCCATCCAGCAAAGCTATCATTTAGAATGGAAGGGCAGATAAAGTGCTTCCCAGATAAGGTAAAGTTAAAGGAGTTCATCATCACCAAGCCCTTATTATATGAAATGTTAAAGGGACTTACCTAAGAAATTGAAGATCAAAAACTAGGAACAGTAAAATGACAACAAGCTCACAACTATCAACAAATGAACCTTAAAAAAAGACAAGAAAAACAACAACAACAACAAAACTGAGAAAACAACCAGAAGAGGAACAGAATCAGAGAAGCGGTTATTACATGGAGGGTTTTCAGTGGGAAGGGGGAGGGGATAATAGGAGGAAAAAGTTATAGAGAATAAGAAGCATAACTGGCAGATATAAAATAGATGGGGAGAGTCAAAATGGTGTAAGAAACAAAGAATTCAAAGAACTTATATGAACAACGAATGCACAGGAACTAAGCTGGGGAATGCTGGAAGGTTACAGAGTGCAGGGAGGAGAGGGGGATAAAGGGGGGGAAATTGTGAAAACCGTAATAGCATAATCAATAAAATATACTTTAAACAGGTAGAAGACTTATTTTCCTAACCAGTTAACACATCATCCATTCATCATCTTTTTTCACCAAAGGTTTTATATTGTTTTCAGTTTCTAGAGTCAATCATTAAGTTTCTGAATAGGTTGCTAAAATAAATATGTTGATATTTTTTTCTATTTTGTGCATTTTTTGCTGAGTATTCATGTTACCAATAAAAACAGGTTATCATCTCTCCATAGTATAACATTTTTTATTTTATTTTAGTTGTTATTCAAGTACAGTTTTCTGTCTTTTACTCCCATCCCATTCCACGCCCCCAGTGCTCCCCACCTCACTCCCATTTCCACCCCCCTTTAGTTTTTGTCCATATGTCCTTTACATTTGTTCATGTGACCCATTCCCCTTTTCCCCTGAAATTCCCTCCCCTCTCTCCTCTGGTTACTCTCAGCCTGTTTTCTATTTCAATGTCTTTGGTTACATTTTGCTTGCTTGTCTGTTTTGTTGTTTAGGTTCCTGTTAAAGGTGAGATCACATGGTATTTGTCTTTCATCATCTGGCTTACTTCATTCAGCATAATGCTTTCCAGTTGCATCCATGCTGTTGCATAGGGTAGGAGGTCCTTCTTTCTTTCTGCTGCATAGAATTCCATTGTGTATATGTACCACAGTTTTTTGATCCATTAATTTACTGATGGGCATCTAGGTTGCTTCCAACACTTGGCTATTGCAAATTGTGCTGCTATGAACATTGGGGTGCATAGGTTCTTTTGGATTGGTGTTTCTGGGTTCTTAGGGTATAATCCTAGCAGCAAAATTGCTGGGTCAAAAGGCAGATCCATTTTTAGTTTTCTGAGAAAATTCCATACTGTTTTCCATAGTGGTTGCTCCACTCTGCACTCCCACCAACAGTGTACTAGGGTCCCCTACTCTCCACATCCTCTCCAATACTTGTTGTTTGTTGCTTTGCTTATGATGGCCATTCTTACTGGTGTGAAGTGGTATCTCATTGTACTTTTAATTTGCATTTCTTTGATAGCTAATGATATTGAGCACCTTTTTGTGTGTTTCTAGATCCTCTGTATGTCCTCTTTGGAAAAGTGTCTATTCAAGTCCTTTGACCATTTTTCAATTGGATTGCTTGTCTTCTTAGAGTGGATTTGTGCAAGTTCTTTATATATTTTGGAGATGAAATCTTTGTCTGAGGTATCATTGGCAAATATGTTTTGCAACACAGTTGGTTCTCTTTTTATTTTAATGTTCTTTTCTTTGGCCATGCAGAAGCTTTTTATTTTGATGAGTTCCCATTTGTTTATTTTTTCGTTTATTTCCCTTGCTCTAGGGGACAAATCAATAAAAATTTTGCTGCATGAAATATCTGAGATTTTCCTGCATATGTTCTCCTCTATGACTTTAATGGTGTTCTGGCTTATATTTAAGTCTTATATCCACCTTGAATTTATTTTTGTGTATGGTGTAAGTTGGTGCTCCAGTTTCCTTTTTTTGCATGTAGCTGTCCAGTTCTCCCAACACCATTTGTTGAAGAGGCGATCTTTATTCCATTTTATGTTGCTGCCTCCTTTGTTGAATATTAATTGACCATAGAGACGTGGGTTTATTTCTGGGTTCTCTATTCTGTTCCACTTGTCCATGTGTCTGTTTTTTACCAGTACCAGGCTGTTTGCATTACAGTGGCCTTATAATACAGTTTGGTATCAAGTATTGTGATCCCTCCTACTTTGCTCTTCTTTTTCAGAAATGCAGCAGATATTTAGCATTGTTTGTGATTCCATATAAATTTTTAAAGTGTTTGCTCTATGTCTGTGAAATAAGCCATTGGTACTTTAATAGGTATTACATTGAATCTGTAAATTGCTTTGGGTAGTATGGGCATTTTGATGATGTTAATTCTTTCAATCCATGAACACAGTATATGTTTCCATTTGTTTGTACCTTCCTTGAGTTCTTTCTTCAGTGTTGTGTAATTTTCTGCATACAGGTCTTTCACCACTTTGGTTAGATTTAATCCTAGGTATTTTATTTTTCTTTTTACTATATCGAATGGGATTTTTTTCTTGATTTCTGCCTCTGCTGTTTCATTGTTGGTATACAAAAATGCCTTTGATTTCTGGATATTGATTTTGTACCCTGCTATTTTGCCAAATTCATTTATTAGGTTGAGCAGTTTGGAGGTGGATTCTACAGGATTTTCTACGTACACTATCATGTCATCTGCAAATAATGACAGTTTGTTTCCTCTTTTCCGATTTGGATGCCTTTTATTTCCTTTTCTTGTCTGATTGCTGTGGCTAGGGCTTCCAATACTATGTTGAATAGAAGTGGTGAAAGTGGACAACCTTGTCTTGTTCCTGACCTTAATGGAAAAGTTTTTAGTTTTTGTCCATTGAGTATGACGTTGGCTGTAGGTCTCTCATATATGGCCTTTATTATGTTGAGAAATGCTCCCTTTATTCCCACTTTGCTCTGTGTTTTTATCATAAATGGGTGCTGTACCTTATTGAATGCTTTTTCTGCATCTATTGATATGATCATGTGTTTTTTTTCCTTTGATTTTGTTTATGTAGTGTATTACATTTACTAAATTGTGGAGGTAGTTTAACATTTTAAATGACTTAAGTAATTTACAAGGAAAATTGAATCACAGACCATGCCATTCAGCCCAGAACTATTAGCAAAAAAAAAAAAGAACATTTCAACCAATGACAATCAGATGAGACTTGGCAACCCCCATATAGATTAAGCATTAGGAAAAAGAGTATATATAAAGTGTATACATAGGTACAGGCTTGGAAGAACCTCATGTTTCACTAATGGAGTAAGTTAATAGACATTTTTAACAATCAGCTATCAGACTTCAAGCTGTAAATTGTTACCTCGGAAATAAATTATTCCTGTATGAAGGGCATCATTGTTTACGTCAATAGCTTCCAATATACTAAGTGGGTAAATTTTACATTAATGATATCAGCTAACTAATGCCTTTCCAGAAGCAGTTTGTAAAGCACTTTTAGAGTTCATTGCAGTCCAGTCATGACACACAGGAGAATACAGTGACTTGTAAAATGATGGAAGTATTTAAGACTTTCTGTTAAAATAAGCCTAAAATATTATACATAATTTCTGGCTTTATTAAGCAGAACATACTGATTCTACCATAACCATTCCTCTGGGTCTCAGGGCCATCAGTATAAATAATCATTCCCCATGACCTGGTGTCAATAGCTACAATGATAGGCTGCATCTGCACTGATTTGGTCATTTACTGTATTAAGATTAGAAAACATGTAAGAGATAAATATGCCACCTTTGATTGAAATAGTACTTCACATGGACAACCATATCATCCATCCCAGAAGTATGCTACTGTATGATAAACACTTCAGTTTTATGAGGAAAAACTCTACAATTTACAATGTCATTCTACCTCTGAACTATAAGCTCCTGGACTCTAGTCCTATTGGTCCACACCTGATAATATAATCAGTACTTTTCTCTCCACTACCCAGCCACTCAATTCATCTCCTCCAATCCAGACTCTGGACAAACCGCTGCGCAAAGAGGTACCAGACTAAGGTGCTCATTAGTTGTCATCCATTTCTAATACTAGAGAAGTACCTCAAAGTCCATTCTATTGGTTGTGTTTTATACACATATATATACATGTCAGGCATACAACATATATGTGTGTGCATATGTACATGTGCATACACAAATATGTATATGTATGTAAACATACACATATGTACATGTATACACATATATACTGTATCTATCTTCTATAGAACTACATGCACATTTATAAATATACCATATACACACACACAAGGTCTAATAGAAGTAACACCTACCTGAGTATGGTTGGTAGGGCAATAATATGATATAATAATTTATAGTTTTAATTTGAACATTTCACTTAAAATGTAATATTATATGCTTAAGTGTGATATCGTTATGTTATAGAATTACATGCTTACGGTTTTGTAGTAAAAAGGTGCATTATTTGTGCTGGACCCTGTGTGTGTGCATATACATATGTATATGCACATATGTATACTCTCACACACCATGTAGATATACATAGATAGATGGGCCATATAACCATCTACAGACAGAAGAAGAATTATACATTATATTATTTAACCCCCCAAGGCAAAGGCAAAACCCACAAATAACTACAGGTAATTTAAGATTCAAAGAAACCTGGTCAAGATTACTGAGGTAGCAAGTAAATAAGCTTTAAAGTCTATGTTTCCTTTGAACCAAGGGCTCTGTCCCCTTGCTGGTGTGTTCCAGTGTCTGGCTTAACACCAAATAAATGTGTTTCAGTATTTGAGAAAAAGAGACATTTCAACTCTGATCAATCCAAACCAAAGCTCCACTCTCATCAAAAGCAAAAATAAGCAAAATTATAAAATGGAAACAATGATGGCTGCATGCGGCACTGAGATGTATTGTTCACAGAAAAAGGTAAGCACGAGTAAATGTACCAATAAGTAATAAAATGTGTTGACCTTAGCTCTACAGATGACTGCCGTGTGTTTTTCAAGATGGGGCAGATGGGGCAGGGGTGCAGTTTCAAGTGGAACTGCACCCCTGGCTTGTCTCACACTGTACACCCAGAGGCTGATCGGAGCTACACACCAGAGACTGAGTGGCTGAGTGAAACAGTGCATCCAAAAGTGACTCACGCTGTGAGCAGCTGAGTAGCTGATTTGAGCCAGGCAGCTCACAGAAGATCTGGGCCACAGGCCTGGAAACTGTGAATATTGCAGCCCAAACCTGGTCCCCATCCTCTCAAAACCATAGGAAGGGAGAAAAGCAAAGCCCAGCCACCCTCTTCCAGTGGCATCTAGGAAAACCAGCAGAACTCCCTAAACATATTTAAAGTCAGCAAGAGGCATATTATTATATTTATCTTTTTGGTTCTTCTCTCTTTTTTTTTCCTTATATTCTTCCCCCAAGTGAGACAATAAGATGTGGAGTTACAAATGGTCCAGAGAAAGAGCCAAAGGGAAAGCACAAGGCTAAGCCCCAAAACTGAGAAACTGAGACAAATATCACTTTGCTATCCAATAAAGCTTGCATTTTATTGTTTATGTGTATTATTATTTTTTCATTATTTTTATCATTTTCATTTTATTAGTAATTTTTAATTTCTCATTATGTTTAGTTTTCCTTGTTTTATTTCTATGTTTAATTGCATTCTTTGACTAGTTTCCCTTACTTTCTTTTGATTGTATTTTAATTTTCGTTCTTTCATTTCACCCATGTTCCAATAACACACAACTCTTGATTGGGTACTTTCTATTCTGGTTATCCA
>PVKM010025912.1:0-19665 GCA_004027735.1 Carollia perspicillata | reverse complement strand
AGAATCAGAGGCACAGAAACAAGTAACAGACTGATAACTATAACAGCAGAGGGTGAGATTGGGATTGATTGAAAGAAGGTGAAGGGACTAGACAAAGAGCACACATGTAACACTCATGGGTGTGAACAATGGTGAGGGGATTGACTATAGGAAGAGGGGTTGCAGGGAAAGGGGCAAAGTGGGAAATTTGGGACAGCTGCAATAGCATAAACATTTAAAAAATTAAAAAATAAAGAGTTTAAATTGTAATTAACTCCTAATTTATGAAAAACATTCTGGTAAATTTATTTTCATATGTGATTATAACAAATTATATGCCATATGTTTATTAGAAGTACCCTGATGTTTTAAAATTTTCAGTTGACAGTCTGTTTTAGTGATAATGCAATCAAAAGAAGGACCTCTTTGAAAAACACAGTATTAAAATTAGTATGCTGTATTTAGATACTATGTATCTAGTCTTGCTATTTAATATATTATTACAGTGAAGATTAGAAACAGTGACTATAGTATACACAATATTTTAAATATATTTTATTGATTATGCTATTACGGTTGTTCCATTTTTTATCCCCTTTAGTCTCCTTTGCCATATATAGTTATCCCACCCACATTCTCCCACATTAGTTCATGTCCATGGGCCATACATTTAAGTTCTTTGGCTTCTCCACTTCCCATACTATTCTTAACTTCCCCCTGTCTATTGTGTACCTACCAATTATGCTTCTTATTCCCTATACTTTCCCTCCCTTTCTCTCCCTCCACTTCCCTGCTGATAACCCTCCATGTGATCTCCATTTCTGTCATTCTGTTCCTGTTCTAGTTGTTTGCTTGGTTTGTTTCTGTTTTTGTTGTTGTTGTTGTTTTTTTTACATTGGCTGTTGATATAGTTGTGAGTTTGTTGTCATTTTACTGTTCCTGTTTCTTCTTGTTTTTCT
Organism: Carollia perspicillata; assembly: GCA_004027735.1. Taxonomy (NCBI): domain Eukaryota; kingdom Metazoa; phylum Chordata; class Mammalia; order Chiroptera; family Phyllostomidae; genus Carollia; species Carollia perspicillata. The sequence goes on along the minus strand of PVKM010025912.1, from coordinate 18,727 downwards.
TAGACAAGTCCCCTTAACATTTCATACAATAAGGGCTTGGTGATGATGGACTCCTTTAACTTGACCTTATCTGGGAAGCACTTCATCTGCCCTTCCATTCTAAATGAAAGCTTTGCTGGATAGAGTAATCTTAGGTCCTTGCCTTTCATGACTTCAGGTACTTCTTTCCAGCCTTCTTACCTGCAAGGTTTCTTCTGAGAAATCAGCTGACAGTCTTATGGGAACTCCTCTGTAGGTAACTGTCTCCTTTTCTCTTGCTGCTTTTAAGATTTTCTCCTTATCTTTTAATCTTGGGTAATGTAACCATGACGTGCCTTGATGTGTGTCTCCTTGGATCCAATTTCTTTGGGACTCTCTGAGTTTCCTGTATTTCCTGGAAGTCTATTTCTTTTGCCAGAAAGAAAGTTCTCCTTCATTATTTTTTCAAATAAGTTTTCAGTGTCTTGCTCTTCCTCTTCTCCTTCTGGCACCCCTATGATTCAGATGTTAGAACGTTTAAAGTTGTCCCAGATGTTCCTAAGCTCGTTCTCATTTTTTTTTTCTCGAATTCTTATTCTTTCATTCTGTTCCAGTTGAATGTTTCTTTCTTGGGCCAAACCATTGATATGATTCCTGGTCTCTTTCCCTTCACTGTTGGTTCCCTGTACATTTTCCTTTGTGTCACTTTTCATAGCCTTCACTCTTTCCTCTAGTTTGCAACCACACTCAACCATTTCTGTGAGTATCCTGATTACCAGTGTTCTGAACTCTGCACCTGATAGCTTGGCTATCTGTTCATCACTTAATTGTATTTTTTCTGGAGCTTTGATCTGTTCTTTCATTTGGGCCATGGTTTTTGTCTCAGTGTGCCTGTTAGGTGGTAATGGGTGGAGCCTTTGGTATTCACCAGGTGGGGCAACCCACATTGCTGCATTTTTGGTGCTATATGTCAGGGAGGCATCTGAGAGGGAACAATGCCACTTGCTCAACTCTTGGCCTGCTTTCAGTCACCTCCTCCACCACCCACAAGAAAATTGGTTCCTTCTCATGCTGATTCCCAGGTGAGTGGGTTTGTGTATGTGCTAGGACCCTGTGGGTCTCTCCAACAAACTCTCCTGTGAAGCTGGGAGTTTCTGCTACCTCCTCAACTCCCACAGGTTTTTTTAGTCAGATGTTTTGCTGCTCTATTTCTTGGCACTGGAACCCTGGCTTGCACAGTCTGTCTTGCTCCCCAGTTGTACCTCCCAGTTTATCCACACCCAATGTGGGACCCCTAGGTTCGCCATCTGCCACCTCGCCTTGTCCTCCAGCCACAGCCTTGCTGTAAGTCCTCTCTTCCCACATTTAGATGAATGTGTCTTCTTTAACTTTTTGGTTGTCAGACCTCCATAGTATTTGATTTTATGGCAGTTATGGTTATTTTTTTTTACTTTAATTTTTTTTTTGTTGTGCTTCTTTTGATTGTGTGGGGAGGCAAAGTGTATCTATCAATGCTTCCATCTTGGCTGAAAGTCCTTTTTTTCACACACAACATTATTTTAAAATCCTCACCCAAGGATATGTTTATTGATTTTAGAGAGGAAGGAATGTGGGGAAAGAGAGATGAGAGAGAGAGGGAGACAGAGACATCGATGTGAGAGAGAAACATCTATCAGTTGCCTCCCATAAGCACCCTGACTGGGATTGAGCCCACAGTCTAGGTCTGTGCCCTGACTGGAGATCAAACCTACAAATGTTTGGTATAAGGGATGATGCTCCAAGCAACTGAGCCACCCTCCCAGGGCATAGAACATACATGCAACTTTATGAATAGATTTCAGGACATGCATTTTTAAACTCCACTGTAAAATTTTTGCTGGAATGTATAAGACAAGAATAATTCAAAGACTTTCCTCTTAAAGGGTCATATGCTACTATAGAAACAAACCTATACAAAAACAATAAGTGAAGATTCACAAATAGACGCTGAATAGAGAAACATTAAGCGTAACTTCAGGAAAGAGTATGTTATTCTTATTTTCAAGAATATTTTGACTTATCATAGAGTTCCAGAATTAGATAATGATTTTTCAAAAGGCAGTGGTTTTAATGACAGAAAAAAGTGACTCCAAGAACAAAATGTTAAAAAACACCAACAATTAGAAGGCAAAAGAGAGAAAAAAAACAGAGTCAATAAAAATATACAAGAAACAGTAAGAAATATATAATGATGAGGCCCAAGATAAAAATAATGTCTAGAAAAGTTTCTATTCAATAAAATTTCTAGAGAGATCTTTAGGAAGATGAAGCCTATGGAAAGACCATTACATTTTTCAATTTCAGAAATGCTGATGCTTTAAAGGAAACTTTCAGAGAGTAGAGTGACATGGTCAGAGTGGATTTCAAGTCGTTGATTAATGACTGATAAATGATAAAGTTGAGCAATGTTTATAAACTTCTTTTTAATATAATTTACCTATTAAATAGTTATAGAAGAATAACAATAGTGGAAAGAAGTATTACTTTAGTGTATCTGAGAATTTTTTTCTAAATAAAAGTTTAGAGAGAGAGGGTAATTATGTGAAAAAGTCACTAATGAGTTAAACATTTGGAGAGGTTATGAGGAAAAAGAGTCAAGGAGTAGATGGTGGGATTATCCATAGAATGGAAAAATATACTTCTTCCTTTGAACAAAGACAATGTGACAGTGGATTAAATATGAAAAAATTGAGGTATAGATTATGGAGACATTTAGGTGATTTGCAATAAATGGCATTCAATTATGTTTTAAGACCAAGAAGATGCTTTCTGTCAAAAATCATGGATTCACATACTGAATTTGGTGCTTAAACTGAAGAAAAATTTCAATAAAATACACGATAAAGGGTTAGAAATATATAAAATAAGTGAATTAACATTTAAAATTCTGTAAATCAGTGTTGTGGGTTGGAAATGTATTTCTCAAAAAAAAAATATCTTGCAATTCTAAACTCCGGTACTTCAGAATGTAATTTATTTGGAAATAGGGTCCTTGCAAATATAATTAGTTGAGATGAGGTCATACTGAAGTGGAGTGGGCCCCTATTTCTTTTCATTTTTAATACTAACCTGGGTACAAGCTTATTGATTTTAGAGAGAGAGGGAGGGAGGAAGAAAGAGGGAACGAAACACTGATGGGAGAGAGAAACATCAATCAGTTGCTTCTCATACATGCTTACTGGGGACCAAACCAGCAACCTAGGCATGAGCTCTTACTGGAAATCAAACCCAGGACCTTTTGTTTACAAGACAACACTCCTACCAACTGAACTACTGGCCAGGGCAGTCCTTAATTCTTTATCGGAAGGTGGCCATGCGAAGAGAGATGCAGGGAGAACAAGCTGTAAATACAGAGGACTGGGGTAATAGGCCATGGAATGTCAGCACTACTGTATGTTCTAAGACAAATATAAAATGTTTAAGTTTCAAAGTCCTTATAAAAAAGTAACTTGCCACCTTGATTTTGGACAGATAGCCTCCTACAGTGTGAGATGATCAGTTCCTATGATTTTAAGCAACCCAATTTGAAGTACTTTGCAGCCTATAGAATATAAATACACGAAAGAAGTGAATTTATGTAGATAATTTTCTGTAAACTTATTAACATTGCTATTTTAGCATATCTAAGAATGCTTTAGAAAAGAAAGCAGAAAGTGTTATTTACCCAAGTTTAAGGAATATAAATATGTATATAATTTAAGATCAAATGTCAGAAGATTTGATTAGCAGAGGTGCAAAGTATTAGCATTTTATTTTTGTTATTTGTTTTATGTTTGTTAGAACTACATTTTATTCATAATGGTTAGTTTTTTTTCAATTTGTCTTGTCATTGTCATGAAATGAAATGTCACTATATGACAGTATAAAAATACAAGAAATAATTAAAACTATAAATCTAGAAAGTTTGTGTTATGAATTACATTGGTAATTTTGATTAGTTTTTATAACTATCATTAATGCTTACAGAAAAAAATATTTATACAATTAAAAATATAATTATTTTATATTGTATAATTCTATGAAATGGCATTTGGAAAGAACCAAAATTTTAAACTATTGTTAGATAATTTTTAATGTTTGATCTCTCAGTCTAGAGTATTGTTAGGCAGAGGATAATAGATTGAACTTGAGGAATATATCAGTTTAAGTATTGGAAGAATATAGATCCAAGATGGGAGGATATTGAAATGCAGCTATAAGGATAATTATCTACCTTATAACTATGCAATATTATTGCATTAAGGTTTAGGTAAAGCTCTAGAAACCTAGTTTTGTATCATGTGAAAATACTTTTAAAGACCATCAATTTAAAGTAATAAGAGCATTTTAGCAAACAATGCACATGTGCTAAAACTGAGATTGCCAATAAAGTTACAGAGGAAATAAATTGGACAAGGAAGGTGGCTATTTTTTAAAATCCTTGCTTGAGAATATGTTCATTGATTTTAGAGAGAGAGGAAGGGAGAGAGAGAAAGAGGGAGACGAGGGGGCAGAGAGTAAGAGAGAGAGAGAGAGAGGAATGTGAGAGAAAAAATTTAATTGGTTGCCTCCAGTAAGTGCCCCAACTAGGGACTGACTCTACAACCCAGCTATGTGCCCTGACCAGGAATCAAATCTACAACCATTTGGTGCATAGGATGACACCCCAACCAATTGAGCCACCTGCCCAGGATGACAGTGGCTATCTTTCAAGAGCTGGGCATGCCTACATGTTAATAGGAAAATTTCCTGGTAGTAGCAATACAAAGTAGTATCAAAGTTGTAGTTACTGTAGACAAATTATTTTCTTAAAGATACTGACTAACAAAGATACTTTGATTACTGCCTGTGATAACTTAGATATTATGAAAATCTAATGTATGCTATAATACCTGAAACAAAATTTTAACTCACTGGATTTCAAGGAGGATAGCTGTTGGAACTTTCAGTGTCATTCACAGGAAATAAATACTATTTTATATATATATTTATTTATTTATTTATCCTCACCAAGGATATTTTTGTACATTTTTATTATTGATTTTAAAGAGACAGGAAGAGAGTGTCAGAGTGAAAGAGAAACATCAAAGTTAAAGAGAAACATTGATCAGTTGCCATACATGACCCAACCAAGGATTGGACCCACAATGTATATAATATGTGCCCTGACTAGGAATCGAACCTGCAACCTGTTGTTGTACAGGATGATGCTCCAACTAACTGAGCCACTGGCCAGGGCAAAAAAGTATTATTTTAGATTTTTAAAATGGTTCTCTTCAGTTTTAGAAGACTTTGTTATATTATACTTTTTATCACTTCTGAATATTAATAGAAACTAAGAAAAATATTATTCTTGTTATCCTTTCTGAATATCAATGGAAACTTCAGAGAAGAGTGTATCAATTAAAATTCCTAGCTCATTTTTTCTTTGTTCTAAAGTTGTATAAGAAAGCACAAGTAACATTCATGATAAGATCCATCAGCCTCTTTAGTTACTTGCTGAGTTAGTACCCACAACTAGAGGGTATAACTTGAGATTGGATGAAAGAAAAGTCAGGAAATATGCTTCAATCTTTATATAAAACTAAAACTTATACTTATTCTGAGATATGACTTGGTACACTTCCATGGTAACTATTTTTATTTTTTGTTAATGTGACTGTGATTATGGTAGAATGGCATGCACTGAAAGCATTTATTTCATTTAAAACACAATAATAAGAATAATTTGGAAAAATGTAATGAGAACCCTCAATGGTTTAAGTGAAAGGTAGAATATACCTTTCTACCTTCTCTATTCTTAACTATTTCTGTATTCTAAACTATTTCTCTTAAGCACACTGCTTGAAGTCTGGTTTCTAGTATTTTATAGAAGATCCTAACCCTCACATTTATTTTGATTGTTAAAAAAATTGTCTTTAAAATCATTTGTTTGAAGTACATACCATCAAACAAATGATTTAAAAATATATGCTGGTGGCTGAAGTTTTATCAAAACTCATTCTATTTATTTCCATGGCATTCCCCTAGGAAGTTTACTGGTCCTCTTAAAATGGGTATATGTTGAGGGGAAAAAAACTTGTTAATGTGTTAACAACAGGCTTGAATTTTTTTCTCATAGCATTTAAAGTGTGCAATAATGATTCAAAATATGAAAAACAATATTCCTGCTAGCTTTTGGTATACTTTTTCCTGTTCCTAACTGATTTGCTTTTACAAATCACTCACACATTCTTATCACTCAATGGATAATTAAAGTGGCCTTCTAGTATTTATCGATAAGTATATAGGAATAAGAGGAGAAAAATATTATTTGGGAAGATAAAGTGGAAATGCATAAGAATGTGAAATAGAAAACTGGAAATATAATTAGGATTGGTTAGTTTCCATTAAAGAAGGTTTATTTTTATTAAAAGGAGGATCTTTTCTGGAGAAGTAAAGAGAAACTGTGGGTAAAGTTTGGTTATTGAAAATTAAGTTACAATAAAATTGTAAAATAACACTAAGCACTTATAGTTTATACATTGAATTTGACTCAAATTATATAAATACAATGATCTCTTTAAGCTGTTTGTTATTAGAAAATTTATAAAAATCAGAAACATAAATGGGTAGAATCCATTAACCCTACATCAAAATCTTGTTAATAACATTGATTTGCTTTTAATCTTTCCTTTCCATGACCTGTGGAAGAAAATATTTACTTTACCAATAAAACAACAACAACCAAACATAGCCTGCCCCTCTGTTTTCATCTTCTGATGTTTCCAAATCCATCACCCTGGATGGATTCTGTTTTCTTTATTCAAAATGCCACTTTCTTCTGTAACTGTTCAGAAAGTTAAAGTTTTTGTGCCGGCGTTGTCACCTGTCCATAATCCAATAGCCTTTAGTCACTTTCTTATGATAGCATATATAATTTTGAAATACAGTTCTACTTTGTATGTTTTTTTCACCTCCACAGAGAGGACAATATCATTAATCTTTATATCACCAGTGGTTATGTAGTACCTGACAATTAATATATGATCAGTTAATATGTCTTGAATGAATAAATTAAACACCACCACAGTCTTCTTCATGTTTCCCTATACTCAATTTTTCTATGCTACTTTTGAGCTTCATCTTCCAAATCACAAGTATCAGAGACCTCAAAAGCCAGGTGTATCTTTAAACATTACAGAAGTCTCTGTTTCACTACTCTATACTTTGGTCTTTCTTTTCAATCAATTCAAGCACAAGGCTGATTACATTGGCATCTGGGTACTTACCACTATCATAAAAATGTCACCTTGATGGTACTTGTTAATCATACATTTTTTCTTTTTAGTTCTAAAAGGTAAGTGATAATTGTATATTCCTTTTTCTACTCTGCCCTGTTCCTTTGCATGAAGTCATTGTCCATCATCTCAAAGTTGAGGAATTGTGATTACCCAGCCAGATTAGTTATATGCAGGAGCTCCTACTCCAGTTGTATTACAACTATGCATCTCTTTGCAGACTACTTGGCTTTTCTTCATAAGACTGACTATAATATAAGTCATTTGTTAGAATTCACATCTATTAGGAAGTCATTTGACTAAGCTATATAGAGAAGGACGTTAATAGCTGTGAACAGAATAATCTCTGTGGAGAAGTGTTCACTTAAACATACTTGGAGTATAAAAGTTCTTTTCTCAAAGAAGTGAAAGCAGCTATTTGTCCCTTTATGAGCAACATTTAGCTATTCTCATTTTTTCCCATTTTTCCTCCCTACCATACTTTACTTTTCAAAAAGAATTATTGAGCACTTACTCTTACCAATCGCTCTGGTAATCAAATGAGTAAGTAAAAAAAAGTCTTAAAAGAAGTTCTTTTTTTTTTCTTAAGATTGATAAAACCCATGTGCTGAATGAATTGGTAGTATTTATTAGAGTTTTAGATGGGATGTTGACAAAGTTAAATTCCCATTAACCATTCTTTTGACAGTAAGTGAAGATATTTTTCTCTGTAAGTTAGTAAATAGACCGATAAATAATGGTTATACATTTCAGTTTCTTTTGAAACTGATGAATTAGTACCATAAATTAAATGGATTTGGGGACTCAATCATGTAGGGCTGTACAAAGAGTATCCAGCCATATATATGAAACACAGAAACATTTATTCAAGAACATACAAGATACAAGAATCATTGTACACAGGACAATGACGTCTTAGTCCCCTTCAAAGTAGGCATCATGGGACCTCTCACAGTTTTCCCAATTGCCGTCATCTGCCTTGTCATATTTTTCTTAAACTTATGAATGGTCTGAAATCTCTTCCCTTTCAAAGGAGATTTTAGTTTGGGGAAACGATAGAAGTCACAGGGTGCTAAATCTGGGCTGTAGGGGGGCTGAGTCCCCTGGGTGACTTGATGTTTTACCAAAAAGTCTGCATGGGATACAATGCATGAGTAGGCACATAGCTTTGATGAAGCTGCCATCCCCAATTGCCTGTAGCTCCAGCCTCTGAATAATCCAAACAGTTTCCATGAGGAATGTTCAAGCTTAATGCAAAATTTGATGCAGATTCATTGCTCTACTTGCTCAGTCATTTTGAATGTGACAGTCACATAGTACACATGCTCATTAAACAGCATATACCACCCCTACTGACTACTACAATGAAGCCATCATTGCTCACACATGTGCACTCTAGTCCCCTCTCCTTGGCTGCCAGGTTACATCGATGTCACACAAACCATTCTTCTTATATTAGCAATGGCTAGACTTTTTCCAGACAGACCTTGTTATGATTATATATATGAAAATAATATAATGCAGGGATGATTAAAGACAGTTTTAGGAAGTCATGAGGTGTTTTCAGAGTTAAGAGTAAACAAGATTGATGATGTGTCCAGGACTTAGGAAGAATAACAAGCTATTACTACCCCTGTCCTGACAAAGCAAGATAGAGCGGCTATTACGGGAACTCTAGGATACCGAAATCATGGGTCACCCACAGAGCACTGTGGTGTTTGATACAAGTCAGACAGCCACTATCTTATGATTGTTGGCTGTGGGGGAAATTTTGAGGAAATAAATAACAAAACCTCTCTTTTTATCCCCCTCAAACCTTCTGCTGAGGCCTCCTCTCAGGCAGTCCTTACTGACAAATAGTCCATAGATAGAGGTGAGCCTCCCGAGTAACACACAGGAAGGGGAGGATGGAGAGTTGAACTAGAGAATCACACAGAGCTTATTTAGTATGCACCCTTACTTGACAACAAAGGACACATTTCTGATGTTGAAAAAGTTAATTTTAGATTTGATTTGCAACTACTTGGCCAGCGCTTTGGTTGATGCTTTTGTACACTGTAGTGCAGTGATGAAAGCTAGATAAGGGCTGCTTTACCATAAATCTTGCAATCACTATTTAAAGACTTCTTTTTACATTTGAAAACTGTAGCCATTGGAGTCTGGCAAGAGTACAAATAAACCTCCAAAGGATAGTCATGACATGCAGATAATAACACATTTAGTATCATTTTTCTTCGGAAATATATTGGAAAGAGGAATTAAAGGGAAAATATTCCTATTACCCATGACTGGACCAATGAGTTTAACTTAGAGCCGGAGTCCTTATTTTCCAATTACTTTCAGTCATCTTTTCAGCATTATCGACGTGCTACAAATGTGTGGGGAAAGTGCTGTGAGAGCAGTCTAGATTGCAACTTATTTTTCTGTTTAAAATATAACAAAAAATGTGATGTGGTAATGTTTTTAAAAGTTTACTTTCCGGAGAAAGAAAATTATCTCATTCTTGCTATCGGGATATTTTTAATGATATGGATTCTAATTTTTAGAATAAACAGAACTAAAAGGGCTTTGCCAAATTTTCATGTTCAGTTGCTGTTTGACCACTTAAAGCATTGTTTGTACAAGTGTAGCCCACCGGCCAGATATTGTCCACAGCCACTTGTTTTTGTAAATAATATTTTACCGGAACACAGCCACATTCATTCATTTACATATTAACTGTGACTGCTTTCACTCTGCATTGGCAGAGTTGAGCACTTGTGAAAAACAGACATGGTATGGCCCTCGATCCTAAAACAGTTCCTGGGTATCAAAACAAGGAGGCTCAGACTAGGTCCTCAAGACTTAGGTTACATAGATAGAGGCAAAGGAGTAAAGACTGACGACTGCAGAGCTATCTTAGGAGCTTTCAATTATATCCAGAGTACATTCAGATTCTGATTTAAATTTTCAACAGCAATGTTTTTATTGCTAACCCACAGCAAGCTGATGCATCAATAACTATTTTAGAATTGATGGAAGTCCTGTTGGGTCAAGTACAATATTGTTAAATAAAATGATTTATTTTAAGAATGATGCCTTATGTATAACACATTTACTAGTAGTCTATTCTTGAATCTATCTTTCACTGCATATATGTACTAGTAACTGGGAATATACAAGTATTATATAAGCCCATGCATGCACAGTGATCCTAACAGTCTGCTTGTGGATAGTGAGGCATGGTGGGTAATGAGAGTGAGCAAAAGTGTTTGTCTTTAAGTTTTCAAAGAGAATGGCTCTTAATTATGGTTCAGGGTTTCTTCAGGGTGTAGATAGTATTGTATACATTTCAAGAACATATATAATTCTTTAGAGTAAAGCCATTGGTAGGATCCAACATTGGAACGATTTTCTACATCCATGGTCTGTTGAAATCCTGTGCCAACTTGACTGGGCCATGGGATGCACAGATATTTGGTCAGACATGGTTTTATTTACAGATATTTTCTGCTGTTTCTGTTTTTCTGGAGAACCCTAGTATGTACAGTTAATGGTATTTGGTTTTTGAATATGTTAGATCTGACCATTAATGTGTGCCATGAATCTTGTTGTTCATACTGCAAATATTCTAAGAGAAGGCAGAGAGGAAACCAAGACCGAAGTTAGTTTAAAGCTGCTCCTTTATAGGAAAACTCGTCTTAGCAACATGGAGACACTGTGTTCCCTGTGGCCAATGTGAAACACAAGTAGAGAAAACAATGTCCTGGTTGTAACCAACTCCTTCTGTAGCATCATAGAAACTGTGATGGAGTTGAGCTTATTTCTTAGACATTTAGACAAAATAATGATGTTTAAATTTAAAAAATCTACACCATTTAGGCATTATGCCAAGTTCCCAGTTTCTGCCACCAATTCATTAACATTGTGAAAGTTGTCTAAAGTCTCTGGGCTCAGCTTCCTCATTTGTAAAATAAAGGAAATAGACAAGGTGATCTCTAGGGCCTCTTCCAATCTGAAATTCTAATTCTTTAATGTAAAGTATTTTATGCCTAATTTGTTTAGTTTTAGCCTCTACTGATCAAATTGCCAGATAATAATAAAATATTAGCACTATTTTATTTTATTTATTTTTATTTATTGTTTTTCAGTACAGTTTTCTGTCTTTTACTTTAAATCTAAATCAAAGTAAATACATTGTATGCACCCAAACTGATACTTCAATGCAGAGTGGCCTTAATTATCTGAAAGTATCTTGGAAACTATCACATTCCTATGCTGAATTAGAGTAGCAGGTGCTTCATTTCTCAATTTTGCTTTAAGTAGCCATTTCTTAAACTTTAGGCTCTGTTGGTTCATTACGTGTAGATTCGTATAGAACAGAACCAGATGAATGCTGTAGCACTGGATACTCACCAGTAGGTGTTCTCTTCACTTTTCAGGTTACCATGATTTATGTGCCAACTTGTAGTTACACACCTTACTAACATATGTACCCACTGCCACCTCACTATACTTTTTACCATCCTGCCATTCAGTTATATTCCATTTTCATGGCACAAGAAGAAACTATATTTTTGAATCTTAAAATTCTGCTAAAATAACAAGAAGCAAGAAAATTTGCATAAAATAAATTATTAAGTAAAGACTGCTTGCTGAGATCTAAACTAAGAATCGATTACAAGTAGGGTACATGCAAGTTCTCTTGACTGGCAAAATGACACTCACAAATGTGATCACACACCCTCACTCACACTCACAAACTTCCCAATTCCCTTTGTTCAGACTGAAGGTATGCATTTTAGAATCATGCAAATATACAGACTATTTTCAGAAAATTTTATGAAGATGGAATGTCCCTTCTTAATACTTGGAAGAGTTTTGCTTTTCCAGGAGAACCCTATATACTAATATCCTCCAATCTGCTGTGATTATTAGTTGCAGAAGAATTCTTCTGATCAATTCTTTCAGAATTTTTACATAGACTATCATATTATATGACAGCAAACATAGTTGTATGTTCTCCTACCCAATCTATCTTCCTTTTATTTCCATTTTTTAAACATTATTGCATTAGCAAGAACTTATAGTAAAATGTTAAATAGTGATGAGAGAGTCCTTTCTTGCCTTGTATCTTATCTTTGTGGAAAAGTTTTGAATATGTGACCTTTGAGTACAATGTTAAATGTAAGGTTTTTGTTTGTTTCTATGTTTTAGAGAGCATTTATCAAGTTGAGAAAATTACCCTCTATTCCTAGTTTTCTAAGAGATTTTTGTCATGATGGGTGTTGTTTTTTGCCAAATATTTTTTCTGCATCTATTGATATGATAATGTGATTTTTCTTTTTAGCCCATTGATGGGATGGATTACATAAATTGATTTTCAAATGTTGAATGAGCCTTGCTATTTGGAAAAAAATCGTATTTGGTTGTGGTATACAATTCTTCTTAGAACATGTGCTGTTGAAGGGAGAACACTGTATAATTTTTGTACTTTATTGGAATCTATTTGTTAATATTTTATTGAAGGTTTTTCCGTCTATGCTCATGAGTTAGATTGATCTTTAGTTTCCTTTTCTTGTAATGTGCAGTCTATTCTGATATTAGGATAATACTGACCTCATAGAATGAATAGAAAGTATTCCCTCTGCTTTTGTACTCTGAAAGAGACTGAGAAGAATTGGTGTACTTTTTTTCATTAAATGTTTGGTTGAATTCCCTAATGATTTTATTTGGACATTGTGTTTCTTCTTTTTGAAGATTTTTAATTATTAATTCAATTTCTTTAATAGTAGAGGTCTTTTCTTTTTAAAAAGATTTTATTTATTTATTTTCTAAGAGAAGAGAGAGGGGAATGGAGGGAGAAAGAGAGGGAGAGAATCATCAATATGTGGTTGCCTCTTGTGCGCCCCCTACTGGGGATCTGGCCCACAACCCAGGCATGTGCCCAGACTGGGAATCAAACTGGTGACCCTTTAGTTTTCAGGCTGGTGCTCAATCCACTGAACCACACCAGCTGGGGTGAAACAGGCCTTTTCAAACCATTGATTTCTCATGTGTTTGTTTTTTTTCCACATTGTGTCTTTCAAATAATTGATCTATTTTGACTATGTTATCATATTTCTGGGCACAGTATTGTATTGTCATTATCTTTCTGATTTTCATGGGACCCATAGTGATGTCCCTCTTTCATTTCTGATGTTAGTAATTTGTGTCCTCTTCTTTCCTTGGTATCACTAAAGTCTTATTGCTTTTATTCCTCTTTTTAAAGCCCTAGTTTTGGCTTCATTGATTTTCTCTATTGATTTTGTGTTTTCATTGATTTCTGCTTTAATCATTATTTATTTTATTCTGATTTCTTTGGATTTAGTTTGCCCTTATTTTTCTAGTACCCTAAGGTGAAAACTTATATTATTTATTTTAGAACTTTCTACTTGATTAATATATTTGCTCAGTGCTATAAATTTTGCCCTACTCACCACATCTCCAACATGTTGATTACTTGTGTTTTTATTCTTTAGTTCAAAATAATTTAAAATTTCTTTTGAAATTTCTTCTTTGACCCATGTGTTACACAGATATGTATAATTCAATCTTTACATATTGGGGGATTTTCCTGTTACCTTTCTATTATTGATTTCTTATTTAATTCCACTGTAGTCTGAAAGTAGAAATTGTATCATTGATTTTATTTTGGATTTGTTCTGTTGTCTTTTATGGCCTATAATGAGGTCTAGTATGATGATATTCCATGTAAACCCAAGAAAAAGTAAACTCTGCTTCTGATGAATGACATAGTCTATAGATACCAATTATATCCAATGAGTTAATGGAATTGTTGAGTTTAACTAAATCCTTATTGATTCAAGCTCATATATAGTGGATTGATCTATTACTTGTTTAGTTCTATCAGTGTTTGCCTCAAGTAGTTTGATGACCTCTTTTTAGGTGCATACATATCAAGAATCGATCCTTTTGTTATCTGGTAGTGCCTTTTTTAAATCCCTCATAGTTTTCCTTACTTTGTAATTTGCTGTGTCTGAAGCTAACATAGCTACTCCTTTATTTCGATTGTTAGCATAATATGAGGAGGGACAAAAAAAGAACAGATTTATTTTCTGGAGGGCAGGCCCCATGTAGTACAGGCTTCCCCCACTAGGGGAGTGTTACAGAATCCCAACTGCATGAATGTATTGTGGCAGCTAGTATTGTTGTGAGAGGCTGCATTTGGCTTCAGTATTTTTTTTTGAAGATTCTTTCAACATGCCTGTCCATTTCATGACAGGTGATTTTAAAGCATACTTGCTCACAGTAAGCTGAATGTTCAGTATTTTTTACCAAAAATGAAATGACCCCTATACCCTATCTTCTTTAGTCACCCAATCTCACTACTGGTGACTTTCTTTGTTTGTTGCCCAGAATGAAGAAAGTACCTCAAAGGGAAACATTTTGTTGATGCGGAAAAGGTGAAACAAAAAACAGCTGAAGCATTAAAAGACATCAAAATTGACTCGTTCAAAAACTGTTTTGAGCAGTGGAAAAAAACATCTTGATAGGCCCATTGCTTCAAATGGAGAGACCTTTGAAGGAACTGAAGTTTAAACATGTAAGAATAAATACACATTTTTTTTATAAACAAAGACCATTTTGGGGGGCCCTGTCATTTGGTTTTCCTATTTCCAACTAATTTACATGTGTTTATATTTAAAATTGTTTTCAGTTTTACAGCATAGTGGTTAGATAATCATATCTTTTTACAAAGTATTCTTCCTGATATTTCTGGTAACCATTTCACACCATACTAGTTATTACACTATTATTGGCTGTATTTCCTATGCTATACTTCATATCTTCATGACTCTTTTGTAACTACCAATTTATACTTATTAATCCCTTTAGTTTTTTCACCCACTCCCCCAAATCACCTTTCATCAGGCAACCATCTGTCTATTCCCTGATTCTATTTCAATTTTGTTTGTTCATTTACTTTATTCTCTAGATTCCACATATAAATTAGAATATTATGGTATTTGTCTTTCTCTGACTTACTTATTTCATTTAACAGAATACCTTCTAGGTCCATCCGTATGGTTGCAAATAATATTTCATTGTCTTTTTATAGCCAAGGAAAATTCCATTTATATATATATATATAAATTCATTGTGGCTCTAATTTAATTTCTCTGATATTTAGTGACATGAAGTATCTTTTCATAGTTTATTGGCCAACTGCATGTCCTCTTTAAAGAAGTGTCCATTCAGACCCTCTGCCCATTTTGTAAATTGGATTGTTTGTGTTTTTTTGTGCTACTTGTATGAGTTTTTTAATATATTTTAGATATAAACTCATGTTCAGATGTATCATTGATGAATATCTTCTCTATTCAGTACATTGTGTTTTTGTTTTGTTGATGATTTTCTTTGCTATGCAGAAACTTTGTAGTCTGATATAGTCACATTTGTTTATTTTCCTTTTGTTCTCCTTGTCCAAATAGATATGTCAGAAAAAAGCTGCTATGAGAAATGTCTGCAATTTTGGTCCTAATGTTTACTTATAAGATTTTGTGGTTTTGAGTCTAACATGTAAGTCTTTAGTTTATTTTCAGTTTATTCCTGTGTATAGTGTAAAAAAATGGTTTTGTTTCATTTTTTACATGTATCTGTTCAATTTTCCCAACACCGTTTATTGAATAGACATGTTTAGTCCATTATATGTTCTTGCCTCCTTTGTCAAATATTAATTGACCATATTGTCATGGATTTATGCTTGAGTTTTCTATTCTGTTTCATTGATCTATATGTCTATTTTAATTTCTTGTAGTTTTTTGGTAGAATCTAGGGTTCTCTGTATATAGTATCATGTCATCTGCAAATAATGACAGTTTTATTTCTTCCTTTGTAATTTTGATGCCTTTTCTTTTTTTCTTGTCTAATTGTTATGGCTAGGACTTGCAGTTCTATGTTGAATAAGAGTGTTAAAGGTAGATCTCCCTGTCTTATTCCTAATATTAAGGCAAGCACTTTTAGTTTTTGCCTGTTGAATATGATGTTGGCTGTGGGTTTGTCATATATGGCCTTTATTATGTTGAGGTACATTCCCTTAATTCCTTTTTTGCTGAGCATTTTTATCATAAATGGTTGCCAGATTGTATCAAAGGCTTTTCATTCTGCATCTATTGATACAATCACATGCTTTTTATCCTTCATTTTGTTTATGTGCTGTATCATGCTTATTGATTTGTAAATATCGTATCAACCTTGCATCCAAATTGTTCATGGTGTATGATCTCTTTAATATAGTGCTGGATCTGATTTGCTAACATTTTGTTGAGGATTTTTGTATCTATAATTGCAAAAATCAGGGATATTGGCCTATTATTTTCTTTTTCTGTTTTATCTTTACCCGGTTTTATAATTAGAGTGATACTGGCCTGTAAAAGGAGTTTGGAAGTCCTCCATCCTGTTGAATTTTTTGGAATAGTTTAAAAAGAATGGGTGCTAGTGCTTCTTTGACTTGTAAAATAGACTGCAAAACCATCCAGTCCAAAAATTTTGTTTGTTGGGAGTTTTTTGACTGGTGCTTCAATTTTGGTATTTTACTCAGTCTTTTTAGATTTTATGCTTCTTCCTGGTTTAGTTTTGGAAGATTGTATATTTCTAGGAATTTGTCCATTTCTTCCAGACTGACCATTTTTGACATATAACTGTTTATAATATTTTATTGTAATCCTTTGCATTTCTCTGTTGTCAGTTATTAACTCTCCATTTTAATTTTTATTGTATTTATTTGGTGACTTTTTTATAAGTCTTAATAAAAGTTCATCAATCTTATTTATCTTTTCAAACAACCAGCTCTTGGTTTCATGAAATTTTTAGACTCTATTTTATTTATTTTCAACTTCATCTTTAGTATTTCTTTTCTTCTATTTGTTTTGAGCTTTGTTGTTATTTTCTAGTGCCTTTAGGCATAATATTAGGTTGTTTGTTTGAGGGATTTTTCTTTTTTCTGGAGGTGGGCTTGCGTTGTTATGAATTTTCCACTTAGGACTGATTTTATTGTGTTCCATAGGTTTTGTGATGTTGTGTCTTTTATTTTCATTTATCTCAAGAGAATTTTTGATTTCTTCTTTTGTGCTCATTGTTCACACATTCATTTAGTAAGATGTTATTTGGCCTCCATGTTTTTAAGTGTTTTTCCATTTTTTTCTTCTAATTGATTTCTAGTTTTATATTATTGTGGTCAGAGAAGATGCTTGATGTGATTTTAATCTTCTTAAATTTATTGAGTCTTGTTTTGTGTCCTAACATATGGTCTGTCATAGAAAATATTTCATGTGCATTTGAAAAAAATGTATATTTTGCTGCTTTAGGTGAAATTTTGTGAAAATATCAATTAAATCTATCTGGCCTAATGCATTATTTAAGACCACTGTTTCAGTGTTCATTTTTTGTCTGGAAAATGTATCCATTGATGTTCTATCCACTGATGCAAATAGGATGTTAAAATCTCATGTTATGACTGTGTTATTGCCAATTTCTTCCTTTCTGACCATCAAGCTTTGTTTTCTGTCCCTGGCCAAGTGGCTCAGTTGGTTGAAGTGTCCTTCCATGCACTGAAAGGTTGGGGGGGGGTTGTTTCTTGTCAGGGCACATGTTTAGGTTGTGCATTCAATCCCCAGTTGGGGTGCCTATGGGAGGTAACCAATCAATGTTTCTCTCTCACGTCAATTTTTTTTTCTTTCTGTTTCCTTCCTTTCCTCTCTCTCTAAAAATCAATGTAAACGTGTCCTCAGATGAGGATAAAAAACAAAAAGTTTTGTTTTACATATACAGGTGCTCCTGTATTGTGTGCATAAATGTTTACAAGGGTTATACCCTTTTGTTTAATTGATCATTTTATCATTATGTAATGTCCTTCATTGTCTCATTATACCCTTTATTTTAAAATCTACTTTGTCTAATATAAGTATTGCTACTCCATAACTTTTCTTTCAGTTTGAATAAAATATCTTTTTCCATTCCTTTACTCTCAGTTTGTGTGTGTCTTTTGTTCTTAGGTTAGTCTTTCATAGACAGTATGTATTTGGGTCTTGTTTATTTATTCATTAGCTACCCTATGTCTTTTGATTGGAACATTCAATCCATTTACTATTAAAGTGATTATTTATAGGTATATATTTATTTTGCCACTTTTCTTTATAATTACTTTTCTTTCTCTTTTTTCCTACTATTTATGGAAGTCTCCTTAACATTTTTTAATACAGATTTGTTGGTGATGAACTCCTTTAGGTTTTACTTATCTGTTATTGGAGCTTGATTTAAACATACCAGGACAAAAAGAACTTGTGAATCAATTAGAAAACTTTAAACACTGACATTATTTGGTGATACTGATAAATATTATTTCATGTGTGATAATTATATGTTAAAGTTAGAGGTATATTTTGAAGTATTTATGGAAAAATGATATAATGTGTTTTGTTTACAATTAT
>PVKM010025911.1:0-19653 GCA_004027735.1 Carollia perspicillata | reverse complement strand
TCTGCAGACCTCTGTTTAATTCTACAACTTGCCATTGCTAACTTTTTCCTGAACTGTTTTTCAGGTGTTCTTGCTGGGCACGACAACCGTGTCAGCTGTTTGGGTGTGACTGATGATGGCATGGCTGTGGCAACAGGCTCCTGGGACAGTTTTCTTAGAATCTGGAATTAACAGTGCATACAATGTTTCTGTTCTCTGTGGGTATCTGGAAAAATCAGTGCTGCAGCCTAGAGCTGTGAAAAAAAAATCTATCTTATATTTGCAGTTGAAGATTTTTCTATTGAGATTATATACAAAAAGCAGCTTTCAGTAAAATACAAAACAGAAAAAAAAAATGATGAAAAAAACAAGGCAAAGGTGCTTGCTAAATCAAAAGGACCAGTGTATTGAGTTGAGCTAGTTTAACTGTGATGAAATTTTGCTTTTACTCAGTTTGTTTCCTTGTGTAGAACAAAATGTATACATTATAGCAACCTATCATGTTTGTTTGCCTTTTTTAAGAACTGCATTTTTAACTTTGTATACATCGGAAATGTCACATTTTGGTTTTTTAATGGAGGAACCAGGCACAGTAATAGAATAGTCCCTTATGTGGGTGTCCTTATATTTGAAGAAAGTCTCCTTGAATTCTGACCTCCTGGTTGCCTCAAGTTTTAAGAACTGCTGACAGGGTAGGTACCTGAGGGGAGTCCTTTTCAATGTCCTTAGTTTCTGGTGTATCTTTTGCCATCCTATCAATTTAAGTAAGTCCTCATTTTCAGCCCTTCGAGGGGAAGATAATCTGAAGGCTAGGGAATAGAGATTTCCCTATGAAACTTCAGGCATATGTAAGAAACTTTATGAATAGGTAGACAGCAGTAATCACATATAAATGGTTCTTGGCATTTAAAAAAGATTATGATCAAATGACACTTTGAGTAATCCTCCAAATAGCTGGTCTTCACTATTGATTTCATATTCAAGAATTGAGTCTGTAGTCTACTCATTATTCCAGAACATCGATGAGCGTCTGCACCGTCCCTGCATCTGGAGCACTTTTCCCAATGCTCTCCATCAGTCTGCGTCTAGAGCTAAGGAAACATGGCGGATGCCTTTTCTCAGAGTAAAATCTAGCCAATCACTAGACCTGTGTATAGCTGTGACAAAGTGGCTGTATGAATTTATGTCCACCTAAAATCTGACCTGATGTAAGCTGTCTGTGCCTTCAGGTTTTAAGAGGGAAACATTTCAGCTCTGCTCTTCTGTGACTTTTCTTCCCTGAAAACAAAATAACTGGTTTCTTAGTGGTGTGACTGTGTTTCAAAGAATGCCTAGAGCCAAGTGACTCCATTTTAAAGCCAAAAGAAAAATTCAAAGAGCAATTCTTAAAGGACCAGAGGAAAATACTAAACAATTCATTCCTCTGCTTGTCAATGGTATAATAATGTGTTGTCTATTACTAGAATGGGCCCTCCTGGATTGAAATAGATACTTTCCCCCTTGGATTTTCTCTTACAAATAAATCTAAATGATTGACAATGGAAGATTGTTAGTCTTGCTTGATGGTGCATTGTGTTTTGTTAAACGGTGTCAGTTACTGTTGAGATAGGTCACCTGTAATCCTCAATAGTTCCAAATTTTACGTGTCAGTTTTCATTTTTATGTTGTGAATGTGCTAAAAAGTATACCAACTATAATTAAGTCAGTTTTAACATTGTTGATATTAAAAAGAGAGTAAAATGAATAAAGGAGGATGACGATATGGGGCCAAAATAACTTGTAGATGGGAGGCACGAATATATTTATACACAGATTTCTATGAACTTTATCCTAATAGTGTTTGTGGACTGTTGATAGTACTTTGTATAGAGCAGCTCTTTAAGATCAGGCAAAAATACTTTAAAGGAATGTACTCACTTCCAAAAGGGGGTGAGGGTTTGCCATGAAGTTCAGCAGTTCATTCCTAAATCCTAATCAAGGAACCACTTCTGCCACGTGCAAAATAGAGTATGAATTCCCCTCTACTTCGAAAGTTATTCTAGGAAAAAAAACTTTAGTCAGAGAGGCACCCAAACTGTAATTCTATGATCTTAAACATGCTGATAAAAATGGTTTATTTTAATGTTATTAGTTTCTACACATAGTTTAAAAGCAATTCCTGTAATTAACTATGTATTAGGCAACTGAAACCTACCCAAGATTGTGGCTAGTTATATATATGACCAAATGTGACCTCATTAGCACATAAACTTACTAGTTAAACCTTTGCTTTCTAGTAATATGGGTTCCACTTGCCAAATATTTTTTATTGCAGTTTGAGTTCAGCTGATTGTCTATTTAATTCTGTTGTTCATGAGACCTCCTGAAATCAAAAAGAATGATAGTACATAACATATAGAAACACTGTATAGTTTGAACCTTGGTTTTAGAAGACTTGAAAAATATGGCCAAATGTAGTTTTAAGGAATTTGTATTATCAAGAATATTGCAGTATCTGAGGCCTATCAATTTTTTTTTTTACCTTGTAAGAAACAGATTTTACTTGTGGACTTTGTTTTCTAAAGCTCTGACAAGAATATTTTAAAGGAATATATTCTTTTCTAAAACAACTTAATAGTAATGTGCCCTGTGGTTAACCAAATCATCCCAAAAACCTGCTCAAAAAGCACTTCTTGCTACCATGAACTAGGTTCCTCCCTAGCCCTTATTTCTATACCTGTGATTCCAAGGTTACACAGACCATGAGTTCCATCTCCACAGAGGCAAATGTTTGGGCTTAATATTTCAACTACAAGGCATACTAGCGGGCAGTTCTTATTTTGATTTACATTCAGCTGAACTGTTTAATAATAAATAGTGCTTTGTCTCCTAGACATGATGGATGTAGGGGTTTCTGGAATACGGGGTAGACAATTTTAATGTTAAAAGAGAAATAGATCTTCACTTTTCCAGGTGATAAAATTTTGATTATTGTTAAAAAATACTGTGCAATATTATATAACTGACCTTCTGAGTACTTAGATTTAATAATAAATTAAGGTTGTCCATTTTAAAAGTGAAAACCTTCAGGGAAGCTTATACTTTGAACACTGGTGAATGTCTCACATTTAACTGTTTAACAAAATTGAGTAATTGTGGCTTATTTGTTGATGTATTTGAACTTATGGAAACTGACTGAACAATCTCCAAAAAAAGCCAATCATTATTTTAATAATGAAGATTTTCTTTCTAGAAACTTTAGGGTGAGTCAGGATTAAAGCATTAAAAAAAATTAATTACTATGTTCAGCTTCTAGTTCTTTTTGCCATTGTGGAAAGCAAAATTTTAAACTTTCTCCTCTCCTGTTTGAATTTTTAAAAGACCCACAAGCTAGACTACCTTTCTTGTGAGGAAGGGTCGTACAATGAATAAAATTGACATTTTAAATTAGTTTAAGTAGAATGTAAAGTACACTTTCTATTTACTAGTTTTTCTCTTGTTCAATTCGAGTTGCCCTAAATTTAGTGCTGTATTTTAAAATATTGGTTACCATAGGTACTCATGAAAATGGTTTGTATTTGAATGTCTAAGTTAGCATTGTTTTAAAAATTAATTTATTAATCACAGATTGATGGTACACCTTGTATTTAGCAAATTTGTTTGCATGTTGATGAAATATCCTAAGTCTTTTTTTCGTAAGTCCAATTACTGATCCTGTAAAAGTTATGAGAATGCAGCATTATGAAAAAGACAGTTGATGTATCACTGGTGTTCAATGTGCCCAACAAAACCTTACATCAGACAGTATTTATTTCTTAATAGAACTTCAGATATACTTGATATTTCAAGACTTTTCTTTCTGTTACACAATGGTGCTCTATTCTATTGTTTTCTTTACAAAGCATCATCTAAACACTGCATTTGCATATTCTTACCCAAAGGCATCCACATCTAAGTGGGTTTTTTAAGCTGGTTAAAATGTTTTTCTTCCCCTGCAATGGTTCCTACACACTTGTGGCCAACTGACTGGGAACATCAGTAGTATGATTATGGGAAAGGTGAACGTAGTAGACTTTAAACCAAACATAAGATGGATTTGTCCTACAATTTAACAGTATTCTTGGATCTTCCTTGCACACTGGTTCATTTATTTGTACAGTAGCTCTGTGAAATAATGTTGGCTGTGAATTGATATTGTAATCAATAAAGTGCTTTAACCAGGTTTCATGTGGCATATTTGAACCCCAGAACTAAACTCCAAGCCCAGTATTTCATGCTCAGTCCTGATTCCTTTATCTGAACATTTGTCATGGGCTACAGAACAGGGAACAGATCCGAGTGCTCCTGACCTATCCTTTTGTACTATGTTAGCGTACCTCTAAAGGACCACAGATTTTCACTGAAAAGCAGAATTAAGTCATTGTTTCTCTGGTGCTCCCTTAAGATAAACCATTCTATTGCTTATAGGATTGATTAGAAGTTTTTACTTTCATGACCACAACCTTGGAGAAGGATGAATGAGAAGGCTTTCAGTTTGTGGTCAGGCATGCTAAAAGAGTCCAATCAAAAGGTGAGTCGGTCCACCCAAGATAGCTTCCAGTCTTAACCATAAATATCAAGAGTAAAGCTCACTAAATGCCAGTATAAATGCTACACTGACCAACTATCAGACAAACAAGTTTTATTTTCACCTTGAAGCTGCACACTTATAAAAAATGTACTTTTGTAAAAAGTCTGAGGTTATACAAAGTTTATAAATATTCCTGCAAACACACACAGTGAACAATAACTCTGAACTACATCAACTAGAAATTACATGATTTCTGTAGAATTCATAGGCTTGGTTGTAGGTGCATTTAGTTCTAGGCATAAAAGTTGGGTTTCATTATTTTAGTGTTCCATTTCCAACACTCACAGATTTTCAGACTTGATCCGGTGGAACTGCATTCAAACTGGTGATGGAAAACTTACTACAAACTTACATACCAGAACCACAAGTCTAGGAGTTCCTAAGTTAGTGTGCCATCGGGTTCACCAGGGGACTTGTTAACAGCAGATCCACTGGTCCCCAAAGCTAGTGTTTGATTCGGCATGTCTGGGGTAGGATCCAAGAATGTGCATCTCTTACAAGTTGACAAGTATATTGTTGATCCAGGGACCAACCTTTGAGAACCACAGTAGTATACTAATGAGGTGATACCAAACCACTATGCTGTTTCAGAAATTCAAGTACTATGTATAAAGTTAAGGACTTGAACTTGTAAACTAAATTAGTAGTACCCAGTCTTAGACATCAATTTTTCATGTTGAAATTATTACCCGATTCACACATGTTGGTGGCAGGTACCAATTTTTGGTTATAAAGCAACAACAAAAGCTATCAGTTAATATTTATTTGGATTTGACACTTTATCCTAGTATCTGATTGGCATAAAAATATTTTTTTGAAAGGCTTCTATGGCCTGAATGATATTCCCCTTGAAATATCCTGAAAAATAGTTTTGCACCTGCTGTGAAAAGACAGAATGGCATCCAGGAGCCTTAAAGGCACAGAAAAGGAAGTAGTGAGTCTTTAAAGAAGAAAAGAGCCTGAAAAGATATCCCTCCCACAGAAAAGCGTGAATACATGTATTTGGCCAAATGCACTGTGTCCTCTGTGAATGCGCACTTCTAACAAGCATCCAGGTGATGCTGATTTGGCGGTCCTCAATGCTACATTTGCATAGCAAAGCCCAAGAATATCATTTTTAAATGTTTCCGTATCAGTTTCAATAAGTTTTTAACACAAACACGCACAATACTTGAATCCATAAATACTTCATTAAGCTAAAAAATACAGTGTTAATTTTTAACCATGCCCTGGTAAATTCATACAGTTAAATAAAAGTAAAGCCACCGTGGGGGACAATCCAATAGTATCCTCAGCAAATACCTTCTATAGAACAGTTTGTACGTGACTATAAGCACTCAAAATTCAGACCTCTATTTCTGGCTACTTTATCACTTCAGACTTCACAGCCGATATAGAAAGGTTTCCTTGCTGCTGTGATAGCTGAAGCTGGAAACGTTCTTTAGAAACATCAACAAGCTATTTTGACCCAGAAACTTTTAGAAGAGACTATTTAGAACAAACCTTTATACGCTTTACATCAGTTTTAATGGGAATATAAGGAGTAAAAAAGAGCGTATTTATTAGTGTTTTGCATACTTGCCAGAATGGCAAAAATGACTGTAACTTGCAAGATAATACACTCAAGAACACCCTACACTCCTTTTTGGTGGTTAGAGCAATGCAGATATAAAACAAAAAAGTGACTATTCCCATTAAAGTGACATCAAAAAGTAGTTTTGATAAAGAAGATGAAGGGAGCATTTTCTAACTCCTGGATGCCAGGAAGCAGAGTTTTTCAGAATCAAAAATGAAGAGAGCCCTAAGTAAGAGCAAGGCCCCACCCCTCAGGGGTCACATAATTGGTTCCGTTGCTTTTAACTAATTCATCATTTTAACACATCAAACAATTTAGCCTGTTCCTTACCTAAAAGTGAAACTAAAGAAACATAATAACACTCTTCAGAAATGCAAACACCCTGAGATAGATCATTACCAGAATCTACACAAGAATTTGCTATTTAGGTATAGTGGGTACAATTCATATTTAAAATAATTTCATAAAAATAACTGTCCCAAATCATCCAAGTTGCATTTTCTCGTATGGCGATCACCAAAGCGATCTCTATTGTTAAGATGCTTCTTCATTGCTTGAATGTAGAAACTGCTTAGTAAAATTGTCCAGCTCATTTTTAAGTCGAACAGCTTTATTTCTATTTTAAAAGATAAACAAAACACCAAAGTAATTATTAAGGTTCATTAGAAAAAAATGCATCCCATCCCATCTTAAAAATAAAAAAGCCCCTGGCCTGCTACTGCTGCTACATTTAGTTAAACTCAAACTAAACTATGGAAACCCTTTTTAGAGCTTTGTAGGAAACAGAGTCCAATGTTCAGGACTTCAAAAGATGAAAATCGCAGGAAACAGTAGTCCTATCACCTTATATGGGAGATAGAGCCTAAGTCACACACCATCATAACTGTCCTTGAATTTCTTTTACGTTAAGCATAAAGTATAAAATAAGTGCTTTTATATATGAACCATGGTATACCAAAATATTTTAAAAAATACTAGAATCATACTGGATGCAGCCAAATATCCATAAAAGGAGAGGAAAACAGGAACTAAAACTGACCAACGAATACAGATTTGTGTCTCCCATTCTCATATTATGCCAGGGCATACACACATACTTGAATGAGTAACATGCCTGAGGTCATATAAGTTACATGTACATATGAATGCTACTGCAAATTTCTTTGGACAACTGCTCTTTAAAAAATATTATTTATTTATTTTTTTTCTTGGAAGGGAAGGAGAGACAGAGAGAAATATCAATGTGTGGTTGCCTCTGGCCTGCAACCTAGGCATGTGCCCTGACTAGCAATCCAACCAGCAACCCTTTGGTTCACAGCCCGCATTCAATCCACTGAGCCGCACCAGCCAGGGCTGTACAACTCTTCTGAAGTACCAGGGCAATTAGGTTTTATCTGAATGGCTGAGCTAAATCCAGTAACAATGGAGATTCCAATTATGGCATTTGTTTTTTTTTAATTTTTCTCTTAGGAAAAGCATAAATTAGCAGACCAAAAAATTCACTTATTCCAGTCCAGCCAGAATCAGAAAGGTATATAAGTGCCAATAATTTTTTTATCATATTATGTTTTGCCATAACAAGATGAAAGACTATTTAATAACCCCCCCAGGTTAAAAAAAAAAATACTCCTGCTGGATATAGTTTCACCAATTTGGGAAGCTAGAACTTAACAGGAGCAATGAAACACATGGGTGTGTTTGTGTGTGGGAAAGGAGGCTGGGGTCTAAGACACAGGCAGTCATGTTCTCGAGAGTTTCTAAGACTGAGGTGCAACGAGAATGTGACTGTGGATCAGATCAAGACACCATGGAGAGACACAACCACAGGTGGTTTAAATACGAGGTCTGTCCAGAAAAAGTCCAGCCATATAACGAGAATGGTTTGCATTACACTGATGTAGCCTGGCAACAAAGCAGAGTGCACTGGAATGCACATGCATGAATAATGATGACTTCACTGTACTAGTCAGTGTGGGTGGTAGACACTGTTGTGTGAGCATGTGGACTGTGTGGCCATCACATTCAAAATGACTCAGTGAGTAGAGGAATGAATCTGCATCCAGTTGGGTTAAGCTTGAACATTCCTGCATGGAAACTATTCGGATGATTCAGTAGGCCACAGCTATGGGCCACTGGTGATTGGCAGCTTCATCAAGGACAACACACCCACTCATGCATCACGTCTCATGCAGAGCTTTTTTGGGAAAACATGAAATCACCCACCCAGGTGACTCAGCCCTATACAGCCCAGATTTGGTGCCCTGCCATTTCTGGTTTTTCCCAAAACTAAAATTACTTTGTAAGGGAAGAGATTTCAGACTGTTGATGAAATTCATGAAAATGTGACAAGGCAACTGATGGCTAATGGGAGAACTATGTGAGGTCCCAAGGTGCCTACTTTGAATGGGCCTGAGACATCATTGTCCTATGTATGATGTTTCTTTTTTTTCTCTATGTACAATATTCCTTGTGTCTTGTATCTTCTTCAATAAATGTCTCCATTTCTCATATTACATGTCTAGATACCTTCTGGACAAACCTTGTAGATGTCCCAAAAATTGGGACACAAGACATCTTCTCCAGGTTGCAGACATTGCAGACATTGCAGACATGCAGACATACATACATTGCAAACTGCTCTTATATGGACAATGTATGTACCCTAGTAGACAGCAGCAGGGATTAAATTATGCTTAACGATTCCCTCAGACTCACAGGTGAGCCAGCAATTGGGTAATGAAGTAGAAAGTTAAGAACTGCCATGAAGTATAGACCACATGGCAAAACTTCTGACCTTGTCCCCTAATGCAGAACTTATAAATAGACCCCAAAGAATCCATGATAAATCACAATAAACCAGAATTCCGTATTATACTAAAATATTTTACTTTTATAGCTTCAAACGTAATAAGTCCTCAATGAAAATAGAAGTTACGGGTCTTAACTTTAGTTCTATACAGAACTAAAAGTATCGATACTTATGATTACAGAACTTGTGCTCTCAAAGGGGACTAATATTGCCCTGGCCGGGGAGCTCAGTTAAGCGTTGTCCTGCTATTCCAAAGTTGCAAGTCCCTGGTCAGGGCACATACAAGAATCAACCAATGAATGCATAAGTAAGTGGAACAACAAATCAATGTTTCTGTTTCTCTCTCTCTCTCTCTCCACTTTCCTCTGTCTCTAAAATCAATTTTAAAGAAGGTGGGGTTACTAATATATCTTAACAGAGATTTCTAAGTTTAAATCTAAAAAAATCCATTTACATCAGATGTTTTCTCTTGTATAAATTGACATTCACTGAAATTTCAATACTATGGAATTAAATAAGGAAAATTATAATTCAAGTCAACAGGGAGCTAAAGTTTTAATGCAAATTCACTAGTGATTTACATAATTATATTCTGGTTATGAGACCAATAAATGTTCATATTACTGAGAAAAAATGGTTCAAATACCTTAAAAGCTTTGAATTGTTTTGAATTTCCTCCAGCTGCTCTATCTCTTTGGAAAATCTAGCAATTTCTTCTTCCAGATGTCTTTGTGTAATGTCAACTTGTTGGCACAGGCGAGCAAAAGTGGTTGCCATTTCCCTTAAAATAAAAAACAAGTCACAAATGTCTTAAAATGCATGGGCTTTTTAAAAGATCATATAAAAGGAGGTCACAAGTTTAAAATATACTTAAAAATGTAGGTATCAAAAAACAAGATGCTAAGAATGGGATGAGGGAGGTACGGGACCTGTAAACTTAATATGACTATGGGTGTAATTTTATCTGGCCTCAAGTCCAACGCTCAACAGACAGCATCACCTCTGCTATATGACTGTGAAAATGAACAAGCTATAAAAAGGCTAAAGATGGCTATATTTCTTCAGAAGCACAGTAAGCCTTACTCTTACCTCCTGCCATAAAAATAATTACTGAGAACAGGAAAGAAAATTTAATTACCTCCTGTGACTTAGGCAAAATTACTTTAAATCATAGCAACATTTAATCATGTTTCTAAAACCAAAGGGTATTAATTTATATTAATTTATTTTGTGTGCTAGTTCATACATTAGCTTTGGCAAACAATATGTTTGTATTTTGTAACTGGGAGCATGCCTACTAGGTGTATATCTCTGGGATACAAGTAACTGTCTTACTTGTTTTTCTCTGCAACTAATCTCCTGTGTATCTTCACCTTGGCCTTTTTCCTTTCCATTCTCTCCCCATTGCAACAATTACCAATACTGAACAAATGAAGTATCTTTCATTATTTTAATGTTTTATTAAATTAATATTTAGCTAATAGTTTAACTGAGTAATTAATTAATGTTCTCTCCATTAGAATGTGACATCCTCTGAAGAAAGGATCAAGTTATTTTTAAGTTTTTAGACATTATTTTCCCATAATGTCTAGCATAGTTATTGTTACATGGCAGACAATGAATAAATGTTTGATGATCAGATGAATGGAAAGCTTCATTAACTTTGCTGTTATGTCCATGAACCTCAACTGACTTCTACTGGAGACCCAGCTATCTTCACTAGAGGAAAGATCTTCCGTGATGTAAAATTAAACCTATTATATAAAATGTGAGCTCAGTAAATATTTGGTAAATGAATAAATGAACTAATTCAGTAGTCTCAAGTCCATTCCCTCGTTTTCTCCATTCTCTATAGCTGTTAGCACAGGCTTTCATCTTATGTCTGAAGCAGTATCATCTCCCAGCAAATTCTTGTCTCCTTAATCTAAACCATTCTGTATACACCAAACCACTGCAAAGCTCTTTGTTCTACAGCTATGTATTAATGATATCACTTCTATGTTTCCTGACTATCCAAACCCCTGTCCTATTGTTAGGTTCATACTTGAATGCACTCCCATCCCTCCATACACAGCTCTCACTAAAATTCTTCATGTTTCCAAACACGATGCTTTCCCCCTACCCTCTTTGCCTTTGGTTTAGGCTGTTTTCTCTGCCTATATCTTCCTATTCTGCACATTCTACACTAGAAAAAAAATTTTTTTTACATTTTTATTTATTTATTTTAGTTGTAGAAAAATTTTATTGACCCACTAACCTTCATGATTTCAGATTCTAGAGCCTCTAATATTACTTATCACTTTTTACTTTTTATTATAATTGTGTACATATCTTCCATTAAATTGCAATCATCTAAAACTTAAGAAAACTTTTTAATTCAAATACTATGCATACTATATCATATACTATGTGGAATATTATGCATTGATTTAACTGGAATTCTATATACTTCTACTAAATCAATGAAATTAATATTTATGATATATAAAAAAAGGCACTCAGTGGATCCAAGTATTTATTAGAGTAATAACAAATGTGTTTTTTTCACATTGTGATAGTTGAACTTATACTCTTACTTGTGCATTTTCCCCATGCACATCACACTTCAATGAGACCCTGTTTTTAAGAGCTAAAGATGAGTTTTTCAACTTACTGTTGTACTTGATGGCTGCAGTTTGCACTCGTGAAGCTAACAATCATCTGCAGTTTTTCAGTTGCATAGTTCACAAATTGCTGCTTAAAAGCTCTTTCCTTGGCTCGGTTGGTCCAGGTCAGCCTTTCATAAAGATATAATGCTCCATACATGCTTAATGAAACAGATATGAGTTTCCAGCCTACAGTTTTCCAAACCTGCAAAATAAATTTACAGCTCAGTCTGAGAAAGAAAAACACTTCTGGGGAGACTGTACTACATACAGGTCTTTGAGTCAGATCCATTTAAAAAAAAACATATATATATATTCCTGTTTAGAGAATCTGAAGTTATCAGAAATCAAAAAAGCTGAAAAAGGAGTAGCACATAAATACCAGGCAAGAAGTTTTTAACCTGCTAGACATTTGGTAAGTTGATTCAATCAATGTATCTCAAAAAAGGAGATTAATTTCTTTCAGGTCAGAGGTTTCAAACAGTAAACTATATAAATGTATGCTGTTAATGATATTAAATTTTTTTAACATAAGAACTACTGAAAAGTAATCTTTAATCCTTCAAAGGCAGACCTCATTGGTATTTGGAGATCAGATAAGGAACCTGGATCATTCTGGTTGCCCCACGCACAAATACTTCTTTGTGTGCAGTGCCAGGAAAATAGTTGGAAAACATTATTTTAAGGAACTGCTAGTTGGTGATATTTCTTTCCTAAAGATGTATTTTTAAAAAATTCGTATTATGGTAATAACTTCACTATATATATCAATCATTATGCTGTACACCTAAACTAACGATGTTATATATCAGTATTTTTTCAATTTAAAAATATTGAAAAAATTTTAGACAAGACTTGTAAAACTCTTCTTAATTCACTAATTCTTTCTTTAAATTTTATTTAATGATTGATTTTAGAGAGAGAGGGAGGGAGACAGAGAGCAAGAAACACTTAACCTACTGCTTTTCATGACATTTTATAGATCCAGGAAATAGAAGTAAATATACATTTCTCTTTGTGATCTAGCAAACAGCTTTGAAAATTACAATCTTCACTATAATAAAAAGTCCTGTTTCTTACCACTCCTCCAACAACGATGATGCCCACAGATGTTCTGGATGTAAGAGAAGCTAACCCTGTTACTAAGGTAACCATGAATTCTTCTTGTGATGCATTATCTGGTGTTGCTGGATTATTAGGAGCAGTGGGTGTAGAAGCTAAAGATCTGGGGAGCTAATAACAAGGAAAAAAGAATGATCACAATTAACTACAAATGAAATAAAATTTATAAAACTCTACTGCATTTGTTTTAAAATTATAGTAGTAAATTAATGATAAGAGCAATGCCAATTAATAAGTTTACCATAAACACATGAAAAAAAATAAAAATGGTCTGAAACTTATTTTTTATGACCTAGATATCATAGAGAATAATGAATTTTCATAATATACAATGAGTCTACCCATGACAGTAGGCCCTCAACTCAAGAAAAATTAAAACTGTATTTAAAAAAATTCTCACACAAGAATACAACCCTTTAAAAAAATTGAACTTTAACATTAAACCTTTTACACTTAAAAATTTATCATAAGAAAATTAAAAGATAAGCCACAGACTAGAAGACGATATTTGGAAACCACATTATCTGATAAAGGACTTGTATCTTGAATATATAAAGAACTCCTACAAGTCAGTAAAAAGAAGCCAAATAATCCAATTAAAAATTGGGCAAATGATTTGAACAGATATTTTATAAAAGCAAAATACATGAATGGCTAAAAGCACATGAAAAGATGTTCAAAATCATTAGTCATCAGGGCAATATAACCAAACAACAATGAGATACCACTTCACCGGCACTAGCAATAAATAAGACTGATAATAACAAGTCTAGATGAGAATGATGAGAAACAAAACCTTAACAAACTGCTGGTGGGCATGTAAACTATTGCACCCACTCTGGAAAACATTTTGGCAGTTCTTCAGCAAGTTACACATGTATCTGTCTATGGTCCAGCATTCACTATCATGTATATACCCAAGGCAAGTGAAAACAGATGTCCACATAAAAACAGAACATGAGTGTTCACAGCATCATTATTCATAATAGCCAAAAAGTATAAACAACTCAAATATCCATCGACTGATATCTGGATAAATAAAATGTGTGAGGTGTATAATGGAATGGTACTCAGCCATAAAAGGAATGAAGTACTGATGTATGCTACAACATCTGTGCACCACAATGATGACCCTTGAAAACATTCTGTTAAGTGAAAGCAGCCAGTCATAAAAGGCCACATTTTTAAAAATTCCATTTATAGGAAACTTCTAGAAAGGGCAAACAGGTAACTAACTATTGACTAGCAGTAGGGCTGGAGGTGGGAATGATGATTGACAGCAAAGGGCTCAAGGGTATCTTCTGGGGTGATATAAATGTGCTAAAACTAGACTGTGGTGATTCATAAACATTCTGAAAACTTATTGACCTGATAAATTCAAAAAAGTTTCTTAAACCTATATTAATTCCAGTTTATCTTAAGTCTGAAAACAAAAACTTTCAAGATGAGAACATAAAAAAGAGTTTCAATTATATAAGTACAATGACCTGTAACAGTACAGAAGGAAAACTTGCAACTTGGTTTTTCTGCTATGCATAGTATACCTAATTCAGAAATGGCTCCATATGATAAATATTAGTTCACAAGCATGCAAATTCCACACAGCTCGCCCCAATATAGAAAATCACATAAGCAAAACACAAAAGGAGAATCTCAAGTGGTAAGAATCAAAGACACATATTTGTGTAGGACTACAGCAATAAACACCTGATAAAAAAAAAAAAGACTCCAAACAATAAAAGCAAAATGGAAAAATCTGTACCTGAAAGATAGGCTCAGATAATCCTAGAAGCACCCTCTGCGCGTTCGTAGGCCCCAAGAAACGATGGACAAGGGAAGACCAGCCCAAGGAAAAACGAAATACAATATCCTCTTGAAAATCTGAACATAACTTGTGGCAATTTAGGTCATAGCTAAGATCAAATTTCTTGCAAGGAATCAGTGTATGTAGTTTATTCTGTACACCAGCTGGAAGCAATGGCTTTAAATTTTCTATAAAGAACAAAATTAGGACATTTATTTTAAAAAACAACAGTAAGTGTGGTGACTGTAGGTGGTGGGGGGATGGGGAGGATAAGGTAACTAAACAGTAATGGGAAAAATAAAGGAATTAAAAAAATTAAAAACAATAGTAAATAATGTTCTCATTTCATTTATTTTTTAAAAACATTTTATTTATTCCCTGGCTGGTATGGCTCAGTGGATTGAGCACTGGCCTGTGAACCAAAGGGTCACCAGTTCAATTCCCAGTCAGGGCACATGCCTGGGTTGCGGGCTGGGTCCCCAGGAGGGGGTACTTTGGAGGCAACCACACACTGATGTTTCTCTTCCTCTCTTTCTCCCTTCCTTCCCCTCTCTAATGATAAATAAATAAAATTTTAAAAAAGGATTTTTTTTAATTTTTAGAAGGGAAAGGAGGAAGGAAGAGAGGAAGAGAAACATCAATATTTTTTAAAAAAGATTTTATTTATGCCCTTACTGGTAATCGAACCAGTGACCCTTTGGTTTGCAGGCCGGAGCTCAATCCAGTGAGCCACACCAGCCAAGGCTGTTTTACATTTTATTAAACATCTAAAGGAAAATATACCCTTTACCAACAAAATAAAGAAATACTACACATGAACTTATGAACATAACTATTACCAATAATTTCTTGTTGCGATTGAAGCATTGAAGTGTTGACTTCACTGGTGCACCGATCAGCCAAATTTCTTCCCATACCATCTTCTATATGCTTATTTAATTCCTGATAAAAACAGTAAATGTCCACATCATTTTTTTCTCTAGAATATAAAGTTTTATAAAAACTTTAAAAATGTAGTTAAGTGTTAAAATGATCTTATTCTAAGAGGATAACTTTTTAAGGTATTTTTATATACAAAGTAATTTACATTTATTACAAGAGTACACAGGAAATGGTAACAGTTCAACTGTGTACTGATTGCCATAAAGATACTAAAATAGACAAGCCAACACATAACAGTATAGAATAGGGTAAAGGAACTATCTGAATAACTTTTAAGTACAATTTAACTTACATTTTTATATACTTTCAATACACTTGGAGTGGGATGGAACTCAGAACAAAATTCATCAACCAAAACAGAGAGTCGACAAATTTCATCTGTCATTGCACATGACACCTGAAAATATGAAAAAAAAAAAAAAATCTCAGTAAACAAAATTAAACAAATTCATCAACCACTCAAAAATTCAAATTAAAAAACCCACCAAAGTATTCCTTTTAAGTAACAGGAATAACATTTTTAGCATTATGAAAAACATTTCTATTCTGCTTCTTAACCACAGAGTTCCTGTCACCCACCTTGTTTGCCACCTCCTCCGTAACTTCCCTGATTTTCTTCTTAACATCCAGCGTTAAAAGGTTCATCTGGTTTCGGATAAAGTCCAGTCTATCAGTTTGGTCTTCCCTCTCTTCCATTGAATAAACTCTATCATAGTATGAAAGTAATTAATATTCAGGAGACAGTAAAGTCTCAAAACAATTAAGCAAAGGCACTCAATTATGTACTAAACTGTCTATCAGCATGATAGAAGAAAAATCTTGTACTTCCACACTGAAAGGATTTAAATATTTCACTCACAAACATTTTACAGATGATTGGATTTAAACTGCTTTGTTTCTCTGCCCATGTGTCACCTGAATCCCACCAAAGGATTAGTAAGAATTCTAAGTCTCCAAACACTTCATAGATATGAACAGAATTCAATACTGACTTTATTTAATAAATAAGGGCCAGCAAACTGGCCAACTCCACAGCTGCTAGTTTCTGTTAAAGTTTTCTTAGAATGTAGCTGTGCTCTCATTCATGTACTTATTGCCTACATGCCTGTTTTTGCTCTAAAATCACAGAATAGTTGCAAAATACAGTATGGTCCACAAATCCTAGAATATCTGGACTTTGTCATTCTAAGGTATCATGATTATATAAACCACCCTCAAATCACATCTTTTTTGTGTCAGGTTTAGTTCAATGTCATGTTTTTAAAAATTAATAAAGTCAATCCAGCAGACCAATACTCATTATATAGAAATAGTGTACAGAGCCTGCAATCAGATTCTAGGGTATCACCCTTTTGTTATATAAGCTGGAAATTCTCAAATTTTTAAGATAATACATTCCTAGAAATGTGTTAAAATTAGGCAGTAAACTTAGATTATGTGAGGAATTGTTCCCAGCAATATCAGATACATTTAAAATTCCAATTGTATGTCATCTTGGACTTTTATGCTTTATGTCTTTCTTTTGATTGGCTTAAGCTCACTAAAGGTTCAAATGAGGCTTAAAATCATTATATTTGTCATATTAAATAACATCCTGATCATTTCAAGTGTATCAGAGTTGTAACAACTACCCTTTTCTTTGATGGTGTTGGCGTTTTCAAGCATTCATTTTCATAAAGTAATAAATGGAATAAAATACTGCAATACAGTATGACATATGGTAATGCTTACCAAACTGACTTTCTGGCTGGCACGTAATATATCGCCTTGTTTGTTTGCCAGCTGATAAAAAACTACCACTGGCATAAAAGAGTGATTTCAAGGGATCAATGTATGAATATATGAGTGACAGGTCATGCGCTGAATGTAAAAAAGAGGGTCATCTATTTTGACGACTTCTAGAAATTTAGCTTGAAAAATGCCTCTTCCACTGCTGTAAGATATTTTAAAACCACTAAACATTTTACAACCACAACTCGTACACAAGAACACTGAGATGCAGGGAATGCAAATGATGTGTAAAATAAATATTTACAGTTTCAAATATTTAAAAATGTGCAAGTAGACACTAGGTAAACCCAGAAGTTTTATTTCAGTAGGAAAAGTATTCATACTATAATTATTCAAAATTTTAGCTTAAGGAATTCATATTGACATAAAACTTACATTCTTATTTTGCAATAAATGCATTCATACCTTTTCTCTGCTGCTGCCACGTTTATTGAATCCATTATGTCTTGCACAGTATCTAGTATCTGTTTAGCTCTGATAGTGTGCTGTTCAAACTTTGTTTTCACTGCTGACTGCGAGATACACTCCTGCGAGGGGCCGAAGCCATGACACATTACTGTAATTCCATCCCAACATTTTTAGGAATTTTAACACAAAAACTTGCTGTTTATAACTTTAACCAAAACAGAAATTAGGATACAAAATAAAGGCATGATAAACACAACTTAAAATTACAAAGGTTAAAAAAATTACAAAGATTCAAAAGTAAAAAGGGCTTTCAAACAGCAAGTTCAAATCTTTGTGTAATTTTACACAGTAATGTGCAATGGTTTTTATACTACTTTTTGAAAATTAATAACCAAGTACTATTTTCAATGTTAAAAAAGGCCTTTCTTCTAGAATTACTGATTCTAATTATACCATCTTTAATCTATTTCTAGTCTAAATTTTTCTCATACTTGCACTAGCTAGCCTAATAAAGTTCTGGAGTTATAAACTCAAATTCTACAATGTTAAAAAAACTAGCTGAATGCTGGGATTCACATAAAGTTATTAAAAAGGACTTTTGCAAATTAAAACTTGAACAATTTGAAGAATACTCTTTTAACAAACAACCTAAGTAGTACTTTAAATTGTTTATAGAAAGAGTCTACAACTATTTCAAAAATAACTGTTATTATCACTGGTCTACAGTATGTGCATGAGGTCCCGACAACGCCCTATCATTAGTTTTACCTTCAAGCTCATGCAGCTCATAACCTGTTAACAGTTGTACAAATCAGAGTCTGATGACCAGTGTTTTTTTAAATGGAATATTTCAGTATCACATATAATGGTAAATGTTTATTTTGTGAAATTTTAGTTTCAATTTTAATATATGTGCATACCAGTTATTTAAAATATTTATGGTGACTGATCATTGAATGTTTACAAAATCATTAAATTAAAATCAGCCTTTCACATTTACTTCATAGAAAGTCTGTACTGACGTAATACTTGCAAACAACTATAAGTATTTATAGATTAATATTATCTGATCTTTGAACAATCAAGAAATGTTCAACCAAGTCACAACATCAGTAACTATAATAGGTGTTTCGTAGGATGCCATGTTTATTTCTGTGGTGAGTTATTAAAAATTAGGAATATACCCCAACTTCAATATTTCTCTGAATTTAGTGTTTTCTATTAGTTTTATATATAGTATAACTTTTTATACTAGATATGCAAGGGCATACATCCCTCAAAACAGACTGTATTTATAAAAACTGTGCATTTATTTGAACATGTTTAAACTTCAGTCACCTTCAAAGCAATCTCCATTTGATGCAATACACCCATTGAAACATTTTTTTCCACTGCACAAAACAGTTTTTGAACTCGTTGATTTTGATGTTTTTTAGTGCTTCTACCATTTTTTATTTCACTTCTCCCACACTGGAAAAACGTTTCCAGGATTTTTTTTTATCCAGGGAAACCAGAAGGTCACTTGGGGAGAGAATGGGTGACCAGGGAGGGTGGGGCACGGGGGTCATGCTGGTTTTGGTTAAAAACTGCTGAACATTCAGCATAGCGTGGGCAGGTGTACTCGTAAGTTATACGTCATGAAATGGGCAAATGTACTGAGTCTTCACTAAAAAATTCACTGAAGCTGAATGCAGCCTCTCACAACAATGTTAGCCAGTAGACTGATACAGATGGGCTCCTAGAACACTTACCTAGCAGAGGAAGCCAGTACTACAAAGGGCATGCCTTCCAGAAGATAGTTCGAGGGCTTTGGAAGGGTCACCCTTGTATACAACTAGTACAAAATTGTGGTCATTACTTCCTCAAGTTGTTACTATCCTTCATTAAAATAAATAATTTAAGATTTAAAGGGTATTTACTTAATCTGTAGTCCACACAGGGTGGGGCAAAAGTAGGTTTACAGTTGTG
>PVKM010025910.1:0-19670 GCA_004027735.1 Carollia perspicillata | reverse complement strand
AATTGGATGTGAGGGAGAAGGTGAAGTCCAAGGTGACTGTTGATGTCTTTAGGAATGTGGTTACAAACAAACAGAAAGAGGGAAGTGAGCTGAGAAGCTACTCCTAGAAAGGAATGGGAGAGTGGGAGACAGAGAAGTATGCTGGGCGTGAAGGGGCAGTGGGGCATCCAAGTGGAAATATATAATGGATATGGTGAAGTGTTAAGGATTCAAGGGTGAACTCACAACTGGAGTAGATTCAGTAATCATTCCCAGAAATTTAAGAGTTTTGGCATATAATAGACAAAATTAGATGACAACTCCCAGGAAGAGAATTTGAAGGAAAATAAGAAATTTGAAAACTGAAACTTAGAGTAAATCTACATTTCACAAGTGAGTAAAGACCAGGTACTAGAGACAGGAGAGCAATGGTAGTATAATTTTTCAGAAGCCAAGAAGGAAGAGTATCTAAAGGAAGGGGCAGTTTAAAATATAATAGTTCCTTGATTAAAAGTTGCCCTAGATTTTTTTCTTCTAGTGTTTTATTATAAAATAGCAAATGCTCAGGACATCTGTACATGAACTACCTAGACTCTGTAATTAACATTTTATATTTTCTTTGCCACATATTTATTCATCTACCCACCCACCTTCATGCACATCAATTCACTTTACTTCTAAACACTTCAGCAAGTATATAAAGATGCCATTGCCTTTGGAGTCTACCATTGATTTAGTTGTACAATTTTAAAATAAAACTATAATAATGTGCACAGTCACTTGCAAGAAGCATCTTGATTTCAGTGCAATTGCTGTGAACCCTAGAACTGAAGAAACATAATTACTAACAAATCCCATAGAGAAGTTACAGGCAGATACTCATTAGGCCTAAAGTTATGAGAGTATTTTTGACCTTTATAGTTGACATTTATATAGATTGGTGAGGGCAAAAGCCAGGTGGCTAAGAGAGCCATGGTGAATCTATAAATAGGTGAAGTGTTGGCCATGCCCTAGAAGTACGGCAGCAAAATACAGGAAAGAAGTTGGTCAGTGGTGGACATGGTAATGCTCCCTTTAGTTGTTTTCCTTAATAATGCATGTGTTCTGGGGGGTGGAAGTAGTGATGGTGTTTAACTCCTACAATGGAAAATACTGTAAAAATATAGAACCATATTTCATTGACTAAGCTTCTCTGAGATCTTAACATGTTCTTGTGCCTTGAAAATACTATTCATGTTGTGCTTTGGTGAGTCTGAGAGATATGCACGTGAACCTTGTACGATATTCGGTTAAATTGCCAGTGCACTCACCTCAGAATGTAACCAGAAGTCATATTTCTGGTTATAGTCATTGTATTTACATGAGTGTGTGCATGTGTGTGAGTGTGTGTGTGATTTGATGACTTCTATTAAAGATGAAACCAGATAAAAAATAAATTATTTCAGGATATTAAGAAATCTGGTCCCGAATAATACAGGCTATACTATAAAGACAGAATCCTCTGTGATAATCAAATTGTCTTGATGGAGGGAAATATTCCCAATGTTTACAAAATGAATTGATTTTTTTAAGTGGAAATTATTATGTTTATACAGCATATGAAATATTTACCAAAAATATAATCTGTTGCATACTAATGTGGCTGAATTTGGGTGATGGTGACATTCTACAGAATACCTGATTTAAAAAGTTATGGAAGGCTGATGTCTGCATTTTCTTGATGTTTTCATGAAATAATATGGAAACTTTATGTGGTGTCATATGTTTTTTAAAAGTTAAGAGTATGCTTTCTCTGGAGGTTGATCAATAAGATATCATCAAAAATATAATAACGAAAGAGGGATTTTTTAAAGATTTTATTTTTATTTTTAGAGAGATGGGAAGGAAGGGAGAAAGAAAGGGAGAAAAACATCAATAAGTGGTTGCCTCTTGCGTGCCCCACACTGGGGACCTGGCTCACAGCCCAGGCATGTACCCTGACTGGGAATCGAACCAGTGACCCTTTGATTAACAGCCTGGTACTCACTCACTCCACTGAGCCACACCAGCCAGGTCTAAAGGAGGGATTTTTAAGCCTATTTTTCATTAATAATAGGACAGACAATTTTCCTCCCAGGAGCACAAAACATCTTAATTGCAGTAACTATAAATAAAGTGCTCAAACTTACTGTTTCTTGTTGCCAATAGGGTAGAAAAAGTTAGAAGAAAATTAAAGAATAGAGTTGGCCAGAGGATATAAATATCTCTTTTATAACAAACTATCTAAAAATTATCTCAAATATTCATGCAATTAACTAAGAAGCCCCTTGATTTTGGCATTATATACCAAGCAACAGAGGAAGTTAAAGTAGACCTCAAAGTGAGTAATGGAAATAATGTGGAATCATATTTTTACCTTTAATTATGGGAGCCTACTAAAAAGCAAAACAGATGTTTAATTTTGAGTTTGTAGTTTTGGTTTTGGTTTTGGTTTTCGTCTGTTTTTGGTCTTTTGTTAATATGTGGTGTAGGAACCTCAGAGCAACATCAAAAGAAAGGGAGAGATACAGAACTGATGAACTCATTTCTCATGATCATCGATGACTTTCCTGAAACTTTTCTTGTTCTATGAGGTATCTAAATCAGGAGAAGCAGGAATGGGTAGAATTTTGAGTGCAGTTTCTGTAGGTTTTTTTGTTGTGGCTTTGTTGTGGCTTTGTTGTGGCTTTGTTGTGGCTTTTATCTGTCCAGTCTTGTTTCCAGGAACAAATTCACAAGGTGTGATGTGAGCTCTACTCCATAGGAATCAGGCACTGATGTAGGCCCTAACGACAAAAAAGATACATTAAACAACGTTTTGTCCTGGAGGACTTCTTATCCATCCTTTGCTAGTCATTCTTTCCCAATATAACCTTCATAAATAACTATTTATCAATTCTAACTCCTTGTAAATCCTTCTGTAAGGCTCTTCTTACTCATTTTATTTTTTACAGTTTTTATTGTTGTCCAATTACAGTTGTCCCCATTTCTCCTCCCCTGCCTTGCCCACTCCCCTCCTACATTCAGTCCTCCCCACCCCCCATTGTCCTTGTCCATGAGTCCTTTACACATGTTCCCTGCCTTGACCCTTCCCCTTCTTTCCCCTGTTACCCTCCTCTCTCCCTCTGGTCACTGTCAGTTTTTCTTTATTTCAATGTCTCTGCTTCTGTTTTGCCTGTTTGTTTGTTTTGTTGATTAATTTCCGCTTAATGGTGAGATCATATGATATTTGTCTTTCACCACCTGTCTTATTTCACTTAGCATAATGCTCTCTAGATCCATCCATGCTGTTGCAAATGGTAAGAGCTCCTTCTTTCTGCTGCATAGTATTCCATTGTGTAAATGTACCACAGTTTTTTGATCCACATGTTTACTGATGGACACTTAGGTTGTTTGGAGCACTTGGGTATTGTAAATAATGCTGCTATGAACATTGGGGTGCATAGGTTCTTTTGAATTGATGTTTCAGGATTCTTAATGTATAGTCACAGCAGTGGAATTACTGGGTCAAAAGGTAGTTCTATTTTTAGTTTTTTGAGGAAATTCCATATTGCTTTCCACAGTGGCTGCACCAGTCAGCATTCTCACCAACAATGCACTGGGGTTCCCTTTTCTCCACAACCTCACCAGCACTTGTTGTTTATTCATTTGTTTATGATGGCCATTCTGACCAGTGTGAAGTGGTATCTCATTGTGGTTTTGATGTGCATCTCTCTGATGACTAATGATGCCGAGCATCCTTTCATATGTCTATGGGCCCTCGTATGTCCTCCTTGGAGAAGTGTCTGCTCAGGTCCTTTGCCCATGTCTTAACTGATTGTTTGTCTTCCTGGTGTGGAACCATGTGTGTTCTTTATCTATTTTGGAAATCAAACCTTTGTCTGAGGTATCATTGGCAAATATGTTTTCCCATACAGTTAGTTCCCTTTTGCAGATGTTTTCTTCACATTGCAAAAGCTTTTTATGAGTCATGATACCATAAAAGTCCTAAAGGAGAACATAGGGAGGAAAATTTCATGTACTCCATGTAGCAATATTTTCACTGAAATGTCCCCTAAAGCAAGAGATATAAAGGAAAGAATAAACTAATGGAACTACATCTTCTTACTCATTTTAAAATGCAAATAAACACCTTTTGTATACATATTTTTTGTGTATTTAAAGCCATCTGGGACAATATTTTAATCATGTTTCCAACACAGTTGGTCACTTGCTCTCCTCCAGTATTTTGGTAACTGTTATTTCTTCAATTAATGTAGGGCAGCTTCTGGTGTGCCCAGTGAATTAAGGACTTGGATTCCAATTCACAAAGGCATGGAGGTACTGAAAAACACAAATAAGTAGAACTAAGAAAGGTCATATCTCTATAATTAAGCCTATTAGATCTCATTATGACTTTATAACAGTAATTAAATTACTTACTGGATTGCTGTTATTTAATTGTTCAAATCAGGAAGCTGGATGCCTTATAGCCTAAAGAGAAAAGAAGATGGGAAATACATTAGCATCAGATTTGAGTGGTGTCCCAAGAAGCAAAGGCATCTCCCCTAAGCCAGGTGCAACTGTGACAGAAGACTCACTTGCAGAAAAGTGTTCTCAATATGGCCTTTTCTAGCATTTAGTTTGAAAATTGTAAAAACAAAACCCAAGAAGAAAAAGCTGAAAGGTGCTAACAGTTTGTCACAGTTATGTTATTGGATCGTTTTTCTATCATGGGTGTGGGGGGAATGGTATCTCATATGGGATGCACACAAAAAGAAGGGAATGGGGGACAGAATGGGAGGGAAAGTACCTCAAAAGGGAGAAGGGGTACGAAAAGGGGAAAGATATTTGAAGACAATCTTCACCTTTTGTGATATTCAAACAAAGGCAAACTTTAAAACCATGTACTCTATTTATTATTTTTTCCCAGGATGTCAGAAGTTTTCACTTCTGTGATAGAATGTCATTTATGCTACCACTTAGATAGAAACAAGTTTATCTGGAATCAAGAGAAATAAGTGAGCAGGGATATGCCAGTCCTCCCTCCTGCTGCCTCCCTGCCATCGCCCACTACCACCACCCACACTCACTGCTGCATCCTCGCCTCTTCTCCCACTCTTGCCTGCCCTTCCCAGCATTAACAGTGTCTTGTCCACTTCTCTTTGCTTCCCATCAATGCCTACATTGTAGATTTTATTTTCATTTGGTTTTGTCTAAGAAAGAACATCTACTTTAACAATAACAGTAGTCAAACCCCACTTACCAGCTGAGTGGCTTGGAGCAAGTTGCTTATCTTCTTTGAACTTGACTTTCCCACCTCCAAGATGTGAGCAAAAATATGTCTTAAAAGGCCTGTTTTAAAGAACATAGAGGACAGTGTGGGCAGAGGGGTTTTATTGTAGTTGATGTGCCTGTGGGAGAGGGAGAGGGTGCCTAACTCCACCCTTTCTCCTTCTTATTCCAGTTCATGGAAATAATAGAGAAAAAAAGGGCTGATAACCATATGGGAATCAAGGATCCAAGAGAATCGTAGCCCTCTGGCAGAACGAGGCCAAAACATCTGGGGGCCTCTCCCTCCATCCCTGAAGACCAGACTGTGGGCTCACCAGCTGTGAGCCAGAACAGACAGTAGAGACCCACTTGCTCTGTTGGAGTCAGGCCTTGCTTTGTTTTCTTAAGAAATGCAGCCGTCAGAGACTTCAAGGCCATAGAGTTGGAGGTCTTCTCTGTCACAGGGCAGGCAGGTTTAAGAACTTACATAATGA
Organism: Carollia perspicillata; assembly: GCA_004027735.1. NCBI lineage: Eukaryota > Metazoa > Chordata > Mammalia > Chiroptera > Phyllostomidae > Carollia > Carollia perspicillata. Next base: position 13,926 of record PVKM010025910.1, on the reverse strand, counting down.
CCGCTTTCACATTAATTTTACCCTTTCACCTTCACAAAAAGGTGGCGCAATGAAAGTCACTTACTTGTCAAGCAGAATAGTCTCCACTTACACCTCACAGGGGAAGAGCAGTAGAAAGAGAGAAGCAATGGGCAGAAGCACCTCATTGACACGTCCTCAGTGTTTCCTTTATCCTTGAGGAGAAACAGGAAGGTCAGATGAAAAACACAAAGCCCCTGTTCTCAAAAATGCCGTTTAAGCACACTTATCATCTCTACAATATAATACATATAGTAGATTAAATGCTTAAAGATTGATGTCAAAATTTATGTTTGAAATTAGATCCCTTTTGTCCAATACTTGTGAACATGAAAATGTAGAGAGTATTACTAAGTTTTCCATATGTATGTGTGTGCGTGTGTGTGTGTGTGTGTGTCTTATTTCTTTCAGAACCTCAGAAGTTCCTTACATGTGAGAAGTTTATATGGGGTCTGGCAGAAATAACACCACTTTTTATTATAAAACCTTTTAATTTTATTTTATTCTTTTAAAAGATTTCATTTATTTATTTTTAGAGATGAGAAGGGAGGGAGAAAGTGAGGGAGAGAAGCATCAATGTGGGACTGCCTCTCATATACCCCTTTACTGGGGGACCTGGCCCACAACCCAGGCACGTGCCCTGACTGGGAATCGAACTGGCGACACTTTCGTTGCCAGGCCAGCACTCAGTCCACTGAGCCACACCAGCAAGGGCACAAAATCTTTTACAACAAATCATAAGCATGTAATTCTGTAATATAACAATATCACATTCAAGCACGCCATCTGACATTTTAGGTGAAATGTTCAAATTAAAACTATAAATTATTATACCCATATTATTACCCTACCAACCACACTCAAGCAGGCATTACTTCTGCCAGACCCTGTGCAACTACATGACACTTCCATATGCCCACAGACAACCTGAGCACAGAGTAGTTACTTAATCATAAAAACATGTTAGAATAGCATCATAGTTTCTATAGAAACTCAAGCAAGAGAGGCTGCTTCATTTGTCCGGCATCACCAAATAGGTAAGAGTGGAGAGGATAACCCAGGCCTCCTCAAAGTTACCCATGTTAACTTTATTTTTAAGGGTGAAGGAATGAAACATGAGACAGGAAATAGGAAAAAGTAGGCAAAGATGGTAAAATTTATATCAAAATCAAAATCATGCTACAAACTGGCCTCAGGTTTGACCCAGGTGAGTCTGTTCACTCCATTCCCACTGCAGATTAACCTAACATTTCTCACCAAGAATCATTTTACTGGGGAGAACCCTCTGCAGGGAGATGCTAACAGGAGTCTGCACCTGGCAGTCATATATTATGTCTCTAATGAGCAAATGACGTGTTTAATAACTGTACTGTGAAAATAAAGCTTAAAACAGTAAATCCCTGCTGAGGCTGCTCATCTGCACCATATGTGCACTGCTGGCCATCTCAGAACTGCAGCATCATTCTTATTTCCCCCCGTAGTGGGTCCTGCTGTGGAGAGTAACATTAAAACCAAAGCAATGCTCACTGAATCAGTTGTGCTTGTATATCAGTGTCAACCCATTTAGTTAGCCTATCAACATCATGTGTTTCACCCAAGGGTCACCTGAAATACTTGTGTTCAATTTGCACCCTCCTTAGGGGGAAAATTATAGCACTTTCAGATTGAACATTTATAAATTTAAATTTTTCAACGAGTCATGTATCATTTAAACTCATAGTAATTTAATGCTTATTTTTAGTTGAGCTCTGTTGTTGCTTGAAATACAAAATCTAAACAATGGTAGTTCTTCTGTTTTTTTTTTTTTTTGGTAATTATTTCAAGGAAAAACTATAGAACCTTTTTTTCTACAAAACATCGGTTTAAAACCCAATTATTTTATTTTATGAGTTGACCTGCTGGAAATTGCTTTGGATTCATTTTTACCAATGAATTAACTAAAATTTCTTTAATCCTTAGGAGAACAAAGAAATCTGAATATAAAATTCAGTATAGTTACATTAGCTATACTTTCCTTCCTTATATAATTTTGATAGTTAATAGTTTAAAGAAAAGATTATTTAACCTTTATAGATATAAAGAAATCAAGACCCAAAGAAATTAGGCTATTGGGCTAAAGTCACAAAAATAAGACTGGGTCTCCTGAGTCTCAGGCTAGGACTGTGCCTCAGTATTTGGATACTGACTTGAGCACTCATCCTGTCCTTGGAATTCATTGTGTAGATCACATGTATCTTACTATCATGGGAAAAAAGGAAATAACAGGAAATCACAAACCTTCTGTCATAAAGATTAGCTTGGTCTTCAAGACTGGAACCCCTCGTCTCTTGTTTGCTCACCTTCCTCTCTCGTTGTGACGTGGGTTTTCTTGTTCACATTGTGAAAGTCAGTCTTCAGATTTGAGAGCGATTACAGAGAATCTTGATAGCCACACGAAGGTTATATTAATTAGCAGTTGGGAGCCATGGAAAGGATTCTTCTAGTGTTTGTCTTTCCTTTTCTTTTGCTTTGATATATTGCTCTGAAATTCACAGAAGTTTCATTGAACTTACTCACGTTTAGACCAATTACCAATGTGAGTGCTGTTCTCTAAATCAAAGAAGTCAGTATGAAGTCTTCTCTGTTGGCTACTCCCTAGATCTACAAAAAGAGGAAAAGCTGTCAAAAATTGTATCACTTCTTGACTTTGAAGAATAGGAGTTTAATACCTTAAAGAAAATGTTCTGTTTTGTTTTTTTCTACTGCTACTGTTTTCAATTCATGGCTCTCTACCAACGTGTCAAAACACCACCAGGTAAGGCAAAGGCTAAGATGCCTTAAAGGATCTTATCATGCAGATGAAGAACACAAAGAAGTGGGGCAGGGCTCCAAGAACAAAGGGGCTTTTAAACTCACTTCTGAGGGAAGTATGGAAAAGGTCAGATAGCAATGGAGGAAGTGGGACAAAGCTCCAGGTGCAACTGAAATCCAGAAAGTTTCAGCTGGAGGAATGGACTCTGGATAACTGGTTTCTCAATAGTAGCGATTCATCAGCAGGTGAGGGAAGCAAGAGCATTCTCAATGTCCTCCGCAGATTAGACTAAACTCCCACCTATCACTTACTTATCCAAGTAAACATAGTCCAGGCCATGAGACTGGTTATTTTCTATGAAGCTATTTCTTTGGTTTTAATGGTGTACGTAGAAAATGGATTCAGAATTTAGCCTTTCGGGGAGACCACTGGTAAGGTCTCAGGCAAGAGGCGAAGGACTCAAGGCATGTCTCGTAGACTGGTGGAAGAAGAGGATGCAGCTTAGAAATCGGGACAGGAGCCAGTGACCCATGGTGAACTGCATAAGTGAAGGAAAAGGCACAGCTTGGTGAGCTTTTAAGGACCCAGCCTTCACCTGTGTCCAAGCTTAAAGCTTCTGATGTTCAAAGTAGAAAGTGCTGAATCTACCCGGATACCAACATAACTCTATCATGTAGGTCAGTTAGTGCACACCCAAGAGCTGAATCACAGTGTCAGCATCCCAATAAAGGAGGTTTTAACACATCTGTTCCTGTCCACTAACGGCCAATTTTGAGACCTAAGTTGTCTTATTGGCTGTTGATAACTCTCTCCTGGGAAATTTCCCTTGTAGTCTTTTCTTTAATTCCCTGTTCAGGAGAAGAAAGAAGAATGTTAGACAAACCTTGCTGATAATGAAACTCTAAGAGACTGTTCAAATTCTCCTGTACTGGAATTTTATTGAAATTAATTCTACCTTGATCTCATGATCTCCAGGGACCTTGGCGTTTTCTTCAACTAAATAAAGGGAAGGTCATTAGATGAACTCCAAGGGCCCCCGAGGTTCCAGCATTCTAAATTTCTTTGAATGTGTGAATGTTACTTGCGAAAAGGCCGTCACTTGAGGTTTAAACAAATTGTACGGTCTTTGAGCCAAGACAATGTCTTCAATTTCTTTTGCAGAATGAACTGTGTCTTGTATAATGTTCAGCATTCGGTAGGTTCTAAATGTGTAACTGTTGCCTGGACACTAGAGACAATCAATTATTATAATGATCTTCTGTTTAATGGGTTTGAGTAATGGTGCTCTTTAGGCATAACCCGTGTCTTATTGTCATAATACAAGTGTTCCAGACACAGTGGCTACACTGTGGATCCACCCAACTGTTTAGGATCCTGGGCAGAAAATACATCATCAGAATATGTTTTTATAATGAGAACTGTACTTCTACTACATGCAGAACTACAAAAAAATAGTCAAATATTAGGAAACTATGTAGAACAGTCTGATGGATTCCAAAGTAATTCTTTATTCTTATACGTTTCCTAGTATAAAACTGGCCCAGGCCTGTTGGAATTCCCTACGTAGTCGGCTCTGCTCCTGCCATTTCCTTTATCTCATTGTCACTCTCTTTGTAGAGATCTATGTTAAATGAACTGCTTCACAATAGGTGTTAACACACACATCGCATATGTTTGGTGAAGGGTTAAATTACACATTTTTCATAAATAGTTTCACTTAAAAAATATAAATAAATAAAAGAAGTAGATTTCATCATCCAAGAAATCTAAGTGCAAACTGTAGTGAAAAATATATGTAAAAATAAAAGGTCGGTACAGGAAGCGTTGTTAAAATGCAGCTCTGTATCAAACGCAGGGCAGAAGAATGTGGAATGTGCTAGCAGGAACAGCTTCCCATGGCACTAAAGCTAGATGCAGGTTTAAGCAGGACATTGTGAACATTCTAGAATGGAATATAAAAATAATTCAGAAAATGCAGCTCGGAGTGGGAGCTCAATAGAGAATCTCAAGCTTCACCGGAGCTCTAGGCAAACTCCTCTTTAAACTCCGCTTGCATGTCACTAATCGTCTACAATATTAATGTGAATTATACATGTTGGAGCATCTGAAGGGCCTTTTCATAGCATCACCTCTGCCAGGGTTTTTAGTGCAGGCCTTAGTATCTAGTTTTACAGCTGAGCTGGCTCCGGAAACACTGCGCTTATGGTCAGAGGCTGAAGAGGGGAGCAGAGAGGGGGGCTTACTGCACAAATGGCTTGTTCACATCCAGTGAAGACCAGCTGGAACAACAGTCTCTGGAAGAAGGAAGGTTTGCCTATTAATTCAGCCAGAGAAAACTGGTAGTGGAAACTGGACATGTATGACAAATTCAAAATGACCTGTGTCGTAGAAGTCCGTATCAATTTTATATGGCTATTTTGTTTCAGCCCAACAACCTCATTTATCACATTAAATTAATAATGTTTATTCGAATTGTACTGTATAAGTTTATGGAGAACTTGGAGCTTGTATAGATCACCCTCTAGTGATAAATCATTCCAACTGCAGACTTTTGATCCTTGAAGTTGAACAAAAGAGTGAAAGGATATAAATATGAAGGAATTACATGCTAGGCCATAGTAAGAGAAAAGGTACTTTTGTTAGGATGTAGCATTTATTTTGCCTAGCCTATAGAAAATTGCCAGGCTACTAGACTGTTTGCATTATTTATTTCCCAATAAATTATATGCCCCCTATTTCTATGATAGTAAAATAATTTTTGAGCCCTCTTACTTGAATTATGTTTTCTAAAGTATGGTCAAAACAACTTACAACTTTTTACCCTCAAATGTGTAGTATGCCTTCCAGGTCGCTGGAACTCAAATATCATCACTGATGATACAAGGGAAAGGAGGCAAACTTCCTTTTATGATTTAATTCAATACCTTCTCCGCTTAGGTATTGGTTACAATGCTAACAATGACAAAAGTCCCCAGGTAACAGGAGGTATACTAGCCTTTATCAAGTTTTCATTGTAGGCTGTAGGGACAGAGTGGTATTCTTGCTATAAGCTAAGCAGGATTCATAAGGCAAATTTCAAACTCAAAAGGAAAATGTACCACTGTCTATAGCAGTCAGAAATGTCATCCAGGGAAAACTCAGCAGAACCCCGAATGAATTGCATGAACATTGGAATGTATTTTATTCAGAGAAACTATGCTGATCAGGACAAAATCATATCTTCCTTTTTCCGAAAGAAAATTAGTAATGAGATTCTATCAGATTAGCTATGGAGGGAGCTTTTTTTTTTTAACTGTAACATCTAATATTCATTTGTAGACCAGAGCCAGGATTTCTCTAAACCACACAAATATTACATAGCACTATTAAACAATTTAGAGCTTACATAGGTGATTTAGCACAGGGCTTTCTGGCCCAAAGCTGAGACTGGCACCAAATGCACTCACCTGACACTTGATAGGGTATGATGCACAATCCAGAGCTCCCAGGCAACCTTCAGAGCATGATTTGAAATCCACTTGAAATTACATATAAGTAGGGGATCTTCCTCTGCAGATGCCTAATCAGAATCTGTCTTCCATTTAGTAGAAAGAAAGTGTGCTTGTTCATTGTGTCAGAATTCATCTCTACACTACAGAATGAACAATAACCTAAAATCAGTGCCAACTCACTGGATTTGGCTCACACACTTGAGAGATTGATCCCCAGGCTGTTTTATCTGTTACTTTTCATCACTCTGCATTTTCTATTTCAGGGCCCACTCTTCCTAAGACTCATGTGAAAACAGCCTCTCTTGGGTTGGCTGGAAAGGCAAGATCTCCTTTGCTTCCTGTATCTGTGCCAACGGCCCCCGAAGTGTCTGAGGACAGCCACAAGCCAACAGAGGATCCAGCCAGTGTAAGGACATCCCTGAAATCCCTGCTGAAATTGCTGCATCGTACAAAGCAGGGACTAGTGCCGTGCAGTTCGGTCTCACCCAGCCAGCTCTCTCCATTAACCGCACACACCCATTATATTGATAGCACTTAATGTTGTTTGTTTTGTTCTTTTTTTCTGTGCTTGAATATGAAGGGGGAAAAGATGATGGACAAAACAAAAGATTAGAGTCATCCCATTTGATCAATAATTTCTTTCTCCATTTTAGTGTTTTTAGTCTATAAAAAAATAAAACATTTTACCTACATGGAACCCAAGAAATCTAGATATGTATATATGTGTGAATGTTTGACAGAAGTATGTTATATAATTAACATACTTTTGTATGCTTCAAAGCAATTCAAATTTATAAGAACCTAATGTACTAGTCTGTCAGAATATAGCTGTTTACTGCAATATTTGTTTCATCTCAGGGTTGTTGGCCATGTCTCAAATTAGTTCAGACTCCTACGTTTCTATGTCTCATTGCATAATAAATCATGCCAGTTGGCCCACTTTTACTTAGGAGTGACAGCCAAAGGTGTAATGTGAAGACCAGTAAGATTCTACGAGCAGGGCAATACAAAGATGGGCAACGTCTGTATCAGCACTAGCCTGTAAAAATACAATATAACCCGTGTCTATAACTTTAAATTTCCTAGGAGCCACACTAAAAGATGTAAAAAAAAGTGAAATTAATTTTAATAATGTTTTTATCTAATCCAATATTTCTAAAATATTATTCTTTTATCATATTTGTTCTATTATCATTTAGTCTTCTTGTGCCTCCGTATCCTACAATCGCCACACTGTTGTCCAAGTCTGTGAGCCCTTTATCCTTTTTGCTCAGTCCCTTCACCCCCTATACCCGCCTTAGCTGTCATCCTGGTCTCTATCTATGAGTCTTTCCCCCTTTTCCGTGTTAGTTCAGTTTGTTCCTTAGATTCCATATATGAGTGAAATCATGTGATACTTGTCTTTATCGCTGTTCACCTGCACTCTTTGTTCTCGTTCTTTCTGTAGGTGTATGAACAGGATGATTTGAGTGAACAAATGGCAAGCTTGGAAGGGCTAATGAAACAACTCAATGCCATCACAGGCTCGGCCTTTTAACACGTATTGCCGAATAGATGAGGCAAATTTTCCGGGAACTTCACAGCATACCAGTTACCCATCAACAGCACACCTGTGTCCAAGAACTCCAACCAGCGTACAGGCCGACCACCAGGACCACTCCGTTCCAGAAGATCCTGAAGCAGTTCAGAAGAAATAATGGTCCTTTCTTTCATAGGCATCAGGAATTCAAAACTGATCACAGCGGGGTCTTGAAACAAAAGCTAAGATCCGTCTTCACTGCGCTGGCAAAGCCGAAGCTGCTAGAATAGTCCTGGGCCTTTACCACTACAATGACCTCACTTTCCAATGCTGACGTTTCCCTTCATCGAGGCCTGTCCTTTTCTGATGTGTAGGTCTAGTCTTATGAAATGCGAGTGCATTATTTAAGCCTGAACCATGCCATGGCAAATCAGTGTGAGCTCACTCTTTTGTTTTCAACTTACAAGTACAAAGCACCCACGGGAGTGCTCTCACCACACGGCACCAAAGGATTGGATGTTTTCCTGACAGCACAAAAAGTAAATAAGTAAACAGATGAAAGGCAGCACATGCTTGTGTTCTGTAATGCAGTCCTTCTGTCTTGCCCAAGTGGTGGATCTTAGCAAGTGGCTGTAAAACTTACCCATCTTAGCAAGTATTTGTCAGTCCGCCCTTGGTTAACATTTATGTGTGGAGAGCAGGGACATAAAACCTGCATCCGATGGCATCCTGCCAGCGGCAGTCCATTTCCTGGAAGAGGATACAGTATGCAGTCTTCTCAGACACGTGATAATTCTGTGCTTAAGCTCATAATAGGACACTTTTCAATTTGGGTGGCTTTTGTGCCATACCACACTGTGATGACATTTTAAAGCTTCACCAAGGCCATCTTCCTCAGGGGTCTGGCTGGAAGAGTCGCCCCCTCCACCCAGTCCCTCCCTGAGTTCTTGGCCGCCAGCCTTGGGCGAGGTGGCCAGCTCTACACATTGCATGGCTTCCTGACCAATGTCCCCATAACCCTCAGTGGAAATGGCAGGACCCCTGAGAACAGGCCCTGAAGAAGGGAAGGAAAATGGAAGGCAGTTTCAAACATTTCATAGGTGATGTCACTTCCACCAACAGGGTCCTCACTGGCTTAGAGTGGACAGTGTTTATAGGTGGCAACTGCCAGGCCCTGTTGCCTCCTATTCCCCCCACCCATGTCTGTGGCCTCCCCCGTGCCCCCAACCCCCTTCCCTGAGTCAGAGCAGAGCAGAGGGGAAGAAGTCATTCAACACCTCTGACACATCTTAACTCCAGGGGCTGTTTTTCAAGCTGCATCTTCATTGTGAGCTAGAATGGTAAGCTTTCATTGCCATGTTTATCTACATTTTGGAACTAGGTGAAACTAAGAGCAGTTGGAGTGCACACTTTTAGTTTCGGAATTTCAGCTGCATTTGGAGTTAATCCCTGTTTATGCAGCCCCATCGCCAAAAGAGAGCTAGTTTGCATATTTATCAGTTAGGCGACCTGAAAACCCAATAGGAGTTTCAGCTGAATTAGTCCTTTCAGCTCTGCCTTTGATTTCAAGCTTGAGTAGGTCATAACTTTAAAAGAGCATGGAAGGGATAGGATCTTTACAACCTAATAGCTCCTTTTATTAGGTGGGTAATTATATATGAATCCCTGAATGAAATATTTTGAGCAAAATGGCACTGTAACAGAAGTAATAATTCAGATTATTTTTTTACAGTTTTATGTCGGGAAGGAAATCTGATGTCAAACAGAGGGCTTGTTCAAATGGTTCATTAGAAAGTCAGGTCCATTTGTGAAATCGTTCCTTCAACAAGAGTGCTTGTTCAATTTGCTGAGATCTTCTTGAAGTCCTTCTGAAGAGCTAAGTGATGTTATTCCGTGGGGCAGATTACCCTTGTTTAACATCTGGCGGCTTAGGTAGACAACCCTCCACTGACCTGGAACAAGGCATTTCCTAACATAATATTGAATCTTGCAGAAAGAATGTATTACTTCAGAAAAGACAATGTTCATTAGTCTTACCTTCTGGAGGTCCTTGAATAGCTTCACTTTTCTGATATCGCAAACAAGGAACATTCTCTCAAGGCACTTGACATCCAAGGAAGGTCATCCTGAATACTCAGTTTAGAGTAGGCTGCAAACCTTAGACTTCAGGGACTGAGTCGCATCTTCATTCTGAAGATGGTATCTGGACAAACAAGACATCTAGCATTTTTACAAAACTCTAGACTCTTCTAATCAAGGTCAATGACCTTAGGAAATAACACCATTTGAAATACAATGAAAATACACATTGTTTTCAGTGGGAGGTATATTTCTGATGCATGCTTTCAAAACTTTCTTAATTAAACAAATAGAATCATTCATTGTAGTAATTATTGGCAATGATAATAAGTTTTAGGTCCATGCAGTGAATGTAGAGAAGTATCCATTTAAATTCTCTCAAGAGACTCTTATGTGATTTACCTAATGGTTTCAATCTGCAGTGACTTGACCACCACTCTTGCACCACTCCGTTCCCCACCCTCTTAAAGAGTTCACATACATGTACAACTGCCTGACCAAGTTTACAGGTAACTTTTAAATTTCCCAATCTCCCGATCTCTTTTCAAGAAGAAATCTGTGAATCCTGCAAGACTGCCTCAGTTCTGCTCCTTCTCTGAGTCTAGCTCATGACATACATCCAGAGCTCTTGAAGCTCGTGAATCTGTCTGGCTCCCGCAGGGCGATGCTTGACAGCCATCCAGCAGTGCTGTCACCAGGACTCAGTTCTCCCTGAAAAAGAAGAAAATAAAACTTGGCAGGGCTTGCTCAGTTCTCCCCTGCCCTGTGCTAACTCTCAGGCAAGGGCCACCTCTTGAAAATCTTCGGTAATTTTCTTACTAATAAGAAAACTATTTTCTTTCCTCTAGAAATGACTTTCTGCATTCCTTAAACTCACAAGAACACAGATAGTTCCAAGCGCATAAAGCATATTTGGATGATGCTGTAGTCAAAAGTTAAATATTTCTCAGTGATTCGTGTTCAGTAAAAAACCAGTCACAGCTACCTCTATGTAGAACAGAGTTATAAGCTTCTAGACTATTTCAATAATGGAACTTTACATTTGGGTATTATAAAATGCACACTCAATTGAACAATCTGAAGAAAAAAAGAAGCATATCAAGCCTTGGCTCTCAATGGCTTTTCCGATAAAGACTCTGTAAGTACAGTTCTTTCTAGAAGCTTTTATAGTCTGTGCTTGAAAGCGATTGCTGATTTTTTTAATCCACCCTTTTGATTCATCTGACTTTGTTTAAAGATACACCTTCCTGTCTTCTTCTATTTTAATAGAGTATCTCACACATGGCAGTGGCACTGTAATTCCAACAACAGCAACAACAAGTCACCTATAAAGAAATCACCTTACCATTTTAGATAAAATTGTATCCCAGTCTCAGCTTTCTTATGATTTTAGAAGTCTATCTCTAGACCTTGAAACAGGAACAAAAATAGAAAAATTCCTTTGTTTCAGAAAACAAAATCATCCGAACTTTAAACACATGTGGACCACATTGCTATTCTTATCCTCCACCAGCTTACTTCATGCAACTGCAGACAGCCCCAAAGACCAGAGGCTAGTACTCTAGCTCATCCGTAACCAGGTACACCATACAGGCCTCACACAGCCAGGAGTGCCGGACGCTGTCATATACTCAGACCTGCAATCTCTCACTTCATCATTTTCAAAGCATCACTTTATTCACAATTTGTATGTCTCTAGTAACTTTCAGAAATCACTTTAATGATGTACAGAAAGGCTTTCCACTGGATTCTAATGTCTTAAATTAAATTGGCTGCTTGGAAAATCACAGGTAGATGTTTTATAAGATACTCCATCCCATTGAAAACAATGCGCTCCAAGGCCTCGCTGTAACTCACTTTCCAAATACCTGTTTCCACAAGGTACCAATTCTGAAAAAAGATGCCTGAGTATTTCCTGGTCAGTGAGATTATATAGGAGACCAAACACCACACCCACATCAGCAGGGGACTAGCGCTCCGCGCTCTCCTCTGCTGTTGCTGGGTAACGCTCACTTGGCAGACTTCTATTACAGTTGCACTCTGAAGGATTTCTTCTCCTGCTCTCAGTAGAGAGCCTTTGTGCATTGTCATCCTATGATTTTTGGTTGGTTGGAGAGCAACAGCAAAACTCTACAAGATGTCATAAACAGACGCATGGGCCAAGGGATCTCACTGTGCACTGAAAGTATTTTCAGATGCGAGAAAGGAAAGTTGGGAAGGAGGAGAAATGCTGTTTTTTATTATTGTAGGGGAAACCTGGCAATTCTGAACTTTGTGAATTGTCAGCTTGTTTGGGGGTGGGTGGGTGGGTATGGGGTGTACTTTTTATAAGTAATATTTAATTTATTATTTAGAGTGGCTTCTTTTTGGATAATTTATGATAAAAAAGGGAGATCTGGTTGGAATCTAGATACGGCTGTTAAAGCTGCAGTGTCCCATGTCTCAGAGGGACCAGTTTGGAAATGAATTGTCCACTGCTGAGTATGAGGATACGCCCAGGCAAAGCCTCCACTAAAGCTCCATCATCTCCGCCTTCTCCCTTTCCAGGGTCATTTGAACAAGACACCATCAAACCGAAAACAGTCTGGTAGCATATCACAGATCAATGCTACTCATTCTCTCAAAGGGCTTTGCGATTCAAGCAAATTGTTAGTGTGCTAGTGGTAGGTTTATTTGGTAGAAATGGGTATACTACAGCTTTAACTAGCCTTAGTGGAAAAAAAAGAGAAAATTTTTGTTGCTACAAAATACCTTTAAAGAAAAGGTATTTTGAGCCTACAAAAAATTTCTTTAAATTGTCAGACTCTAGCATTGTTAACCAAATTAGATTAGTGATTGCAATATTTAAGTGTAAATCTTGTTCTATGAGAAAGGAAACTTGCTTACAGTTTAAAACAATGACTGTTTCTACAAGATCTTGTATACTACTACTCGAGGAAAAAGGGGTTTTGTAATCACTGTAGAACAGTCTCATATTCATTTTTTATAGAAATGTTATTCCAATGGTGCATTTTTGTTTAATAAATAAAGTTTTGATACAAAGTTCCGTCTTCATGACTTTTTTGTATTATAATCGCAGGACCCTTACCCCTGCCTGTCTGGACTTATCCTCAGGATACATGCTGCCTTTCCTGACATCTGTGGCAGCTCTCCTTGGGACCTTAGATCATTTTCATGCACACACTCACTATGCTTTTAACCCTAACAGCCACTACCCACGTCTTTTTGTTGGAGAGCTGCCTCGGGCTTCCAGAACTTCCTTTACCCCCATGCACAGGAGAGCTGGAAATGCCTGCTCATACCTTAGCCATAGCTGATAAATACTCCCGCCCCTTTGCCCCTGATGCAGACGGCTCTGAAGTGTAACCCATATTACCTCTAAAGTTCCCCTCCAGGACTCAGCCAGACTGACTCACTCTCCATGGAATGATATTGCTCCACAATATTGCACCTTAAATATTGGACACTCATCGGGCTCACCTCCTTTCTCTTTCCCTCATCCCCCATGCCCCCAGTGGATTCTCCTGGGAGCACTTCGTACCAACTCACTTTTACTGACATCTTCACATCAGGGTCTGCTTTGAGGGAATTCACCCAAGACAGGACCCTGCTATTTTTTCCCATTTCAATACACCAACACCAAATAAATGCAATACTCTCTCTAACTTCCAGACATTGCATTCTTACAGTGTCAACAGCAGAACACACGGACACACATGCATTGAACACTATATTGCTACTATCATTGAGAGATTAAGTTGGGCCTGTGATCGTGTAATCTTCTCTTTAAGAGAAAGTCATATAGTAACAAAAGTGTTATTAACCCTCTGATCAAGCAGAGAACAAGTCAATAAGTTATTGCTGGAAGGCAATGCATCGCAGGTGATAAGACGGGTAGGGTTTTAAAGGTCATCCAGATTTTCCATCTTCAATGCATAAGCATTTCATCTAGAGAAAAGGTGTTTAAGATTACCAAGGACCTACAGAAATTGGAACCCTGTACATTGCTAATGGCAATGTAAACTAGT
>PVKM010025909.1:0-19677 GCA_004027735.1 Carollia perspicillata | reverse complement strand
ACCTCCATTTCTGTGGCTCTGCTCCTGTTTTAGGTGACCACTTAGTCTGTTTTTGTTTTAGGTGTGGATGTTAATAACTGTGAGTTTGCTGTCCTTTTACTGTTCATATTTTTATCTTCTTTTTCTTAGGTAAGTCCCTTTAACACTTCATATAATAAGGACTTGGTGATGATGAACTTCTTGAACTTGACCTAATCTGGGAAGCACTTTATCTGCCCTTCCATTCTAAATGATAGCTCTGCTGGATAGAGTCATCCTGGATATAAGTCCTTGCCTTTCATGACTTGGAATACTTCTTTCCAGCCCCTTCTTACCTGTAAGGTCTCTTTAGAGAAATCAGGTGACAGTCTGATAGGAACTCCTTTGTAGGTGTCTGTCCCCTTATCTCTTCCTGCTTCTAGCATTCTCTCCTTCATTTTAATCTTGGGTAATATAATGATGATGTGCCTTGGTGTGTTCCTCCTTGAGTCTACCTTCTTTGGGACTCTCTGAGCTTCCAGGACTTCCTGGAAATCTATTTCCTTTGCCAGATTGGGGAAGTTCTCCTTTATTATTTGTTCAAATAAATTTTCCACTGTTGCTTTTCTTCTTCTCCTTCTGGGTACCCCTATAATTCTGATGTTGGAACATTTAAAGATGTCCTGGAGGTTCCTAAGCCTCTCATTTTTTTGAATTCTTATTTCTTCATTCTTTTCTGATGGGATGTTTCTTTCTTCCTTCTGGTCCACTCCATTGATTTGAGTCCCAGTTTCCTTCCATCACTATTGGTTCCCTGTGCATTTTCCTTCATTTCACTTAGCGTAGTCTTCATTTGTTCATCTAATTTGTGACCAAAATCAACCAATTGTGTGAGCATCCTGATCACCATTGCTTTGAACTGTGCATCTGATAGGTTGGCTATCTCTTGGTCACTTAAAAGTATTGGCTCTGGGGCTTTGATCTGTTCCTACATTTGAGCCTTTTTTTGCGGGGAGCGGTCTGGTTTCACCTGTTATGTATGAGGGGAGGAGCCTTAGGTGTTCATCAGGGCTGGCAACCCATGTTGCTGGGTTGTGATGCTGTATGTGGGGGCAGGGTCAGAGAGGGAACAGTGGTGCTTACTCTGCTCTCTCTCAGATTTCAGTCCCTTCAGCCGCTTCCCACAAGCAAATTGGGCCTTTCTGGCACTGATTCCCGGTGGGTGGGCTTGTGTGCCTTCTAGGACCCTGTGGGTCTCTCCAGTGAACTCTCCTGTGAGGCTGGGAGTCTCTCCCGGCACTCAACCCTCACAAGTGTCTTCAATCTGTGCTTTTAGGCTTTATTTCCCAGCGCTGGGGCCCTGGGTCGAGTGGTCTCTCCCCTCACTGTTTTGCCTGGTTTTATCTGCATGCAAATGTGTGACCGCTGTCAGTCAGCTGCCTTGTGCGCCTCACTGGGTCTGCTCGTGCTCATCGCCTCCCCATGCCCAGGGTCTGCCAGCTGCTGCCTGCACGCCCAGGTCCACCAGCCACCACTTTTTCCTGCTGGGACCCCTCTCTGCCGGCTGCCGACTCTGCCCCTCTTACTGGTCTGGATGAATGGTTGTTGGACTTCCGTATAGTTCAGTTTTCTGTCAGTTCTGGTTTTTTTTTGTTTCTAAATTGCTGTTGTCCTTATTTTAGTTGTGCGAGGAGGCACAGCATGTCTAACTATACCTCCATCTTGGCCGGAAGTCCTAGGGATTCTTTGAATATGGATTGGGATATAGTGGGCAAAAATGCCTCCCTGTGGAAATCTCTCCATAGTCTTGTGACTTGGACTCCCGAATAGTTGATGTTTGCCCCTTTGTTTTAGTGTTAAATGGGCCACTTCACTTTCTAGTTCTGGTTAAAACTTAGCTCTATATGACATCAGTTAGTAGGATATGGATCAAGGTCTTTTATGATGTGTGACTGACATAGTTCATATCAAATGCATTTGTTCTTCTTTCAGGGGTAAAGCCACCCTTGTAGGTCCACGTTTGGTTCTCTTAAGACAAAGAGACAATTCTGTATCCAGAGTGAGTTATGGCATCAAGGGTGGGATTCTGTTTCCCCATTTGTTGAGGCTGTCCACTAGTGTCATTACTGGACCGCTTCTGGTTCTAGCGGCTCTTCATTAGTGTGACATACAGTTGGACTTGGGCTTCTGTTTGGTTTGGGGGGGCTTTGTGATTTATTTTGGTGATGGGAGATTTAGGCCAGGAGGTGAACAAGCGTGAGAGAGAGAGAGTGATTCTGTGGCGTACATGAGGAGATAACTGTGGCCTGCTTTCTCTCCTGTATTTTTTTCCCTTGGTGGCTTAGGTTCTGGCTTTCTTTAAGCCCTTCATTCAAGCCTAGACTAATGGGAAAGAACAAGTGGACCCTTCTGTTTATGGGAATGAAAAAGTGTTTATATTAATGCTCTGGTTTTATATATGTGTGTTGTGTGTGTGTGTGTAAATTGTTTATTGCTTGATAGAGGGGAAGGAGTGTCATCTTTTTCATAGGATTAGAAACGGGTCTTGCCGCAGCTTGCTAGCAATAGGATTAGGCCTGTGTACAGGTCTTCTAATTCTAGCCCAGTGTCCTTTATACCCACATTCTGTTTTTTTCTAACCTAAAGGCCTACCTTTAAGTTCTGAATCAGAGCAAGACAGGAAAGTAGATAATAGGGGGAAGGTTAGGCAGGAGAGGCAGGCTTTTTTTCCCTTTCTTTGCTGCATCTCAACTTTTATTTTGCTACCCAGAAATAAACACACAGACAAATGCATTCTCTCTTAGAATGATGTCATCTTTCACCTACAGCTTAACTCAAGAATTACCACTCAGCCTCCAGAGAAGCCAAGAATTAGTAAGTTATAATGGGATCATTGAGCCCTGACTGGGTAGCTCTGTTGGTTAGAGCATCATCCTGATATGCCAGGGTTGTGGGTTTGCTCCCAGTCAGGGCACATACAAAAAACAAAGAATGCATCAGTAAGTGGAAGAACAAATTGATGCTTCTCTTTCTGTCTCTTAAATCAATAAATAAAAATTTAAAAAATAATGGGATCATTAAAGAGACCACATACCATTTCACTTCAAGAATGATTTGAACCACCATAAAGGAACCACCTGTCTCAAGGTCAGGGTAGTAGCTGTGTATATCCTAAGTGGTGGTGGTGTTCGGGATCAGCAGCTGGGATTTTGTTAAATCCTAACTTCAGCCCACTGTTGCATCAACTAATTCTCTGACCTAGCCAGTTCTGCAGAGACTTTGTGAGTGGATGCTGGCAGTGAAACAACAGCAAGCTGCTTTTATGTTTTCTCCACCCAGGAGTGGTGAAAGGGCATAGGAAGGAGTCTGGAGAGCTATACTACAGCATCGAAAAAGAAGGCCAAAGGAAGTGGTATAAGCGAATGTCTGTCATCCTGTCCTTGGAGCAAGGCAACAGACTGAGAGAGCAGTATGGCCTTGGCCCGTATGAGGCAGTAACGCCCCTCACCAAGGCAGCAGATATCAGCTTAGGTAAGACCTTTGCTTCCTGAACAACTGCCTGTGGGCCCCTACCCTCCCTGTGGTGGGAGGGATGCTTCCCTAAATCTTATTAGTCCTCTGTGGTTTACGAGATGGTGATGAGGTATCATTTTCTGGAGCCACTGCCCAAGTCTTCAGATTATTCTGGCCTTTCCAGTTCTGTAGGGGAACAAATACAATTCAGAGGTTGAAATAGAAAAAACATGGTGGCCTTCAAAGAGGCTTCCTGCCCCTGTGGGGGCTGATGAAAGGTCACGGTGATGTCTAAACCAGGCTCTGTCCAGCATTTTGGAGTTCAGGGCCTTGTGTCATAGGAGTTGACCAACCTTTGACTTACCCTGTCACAGACAATTTGGTGGAAGGGAAACGGAAACGGCGTAGTAACATCGGCTCCCCGGCCACACCCACTGTGTCCAGTAGCAGCAGCACAACCCCGACCCGGAGGGTTACAGAAAGCCCTCGTGCCTCCACGGGAGTTCTCTCGGGCAAAAGAAAACTTACCACTTCTGAAGAGGAACGGTCCCCTGCCAAGAGAGGCCGGAAGTCTGCCACTGTGAAACCTGGTAAGTGCTCCCTTTTGTCTCATTCTCTCTCAGACCCTGGCCAGATGCAAGGTCAGCTGCTAGAGAGATGGAGCCTGGCATGAGGCAGTGGCCGCTCTGTCCTGGCTACAAAGTTGCAGGCCCTCACAAGCTCACAGGTGGTAGGTACTGGGACAGCTTTCTGCATCCCCCTTCCCCATTTCCCAGCATAGTGCAGTGGGGGGAGATAGGCTAGTCTTGATGGGAAAACATTCATTGACTTCTGTGTAGGTGCTGGGAAGGAAAGGAGAAGTGTTGAATTTTAAGCAGATTCAAAACAGGTGAAATTTGTCTTAGATCTCTTCCTTTGCCTGGCATCATCTTCTACCTCTGGAAGCTGTGCTCTCCTCTGGCACTCAGGACCTGCAGCTCCCCTTTTCCTACTTTCTCTCAAACAATGCCTTGCCAGTCCCTCATGCTTCATATTAACAGAGGAGTTCAGTCCTTCTGTTGTATACTGGTCTCTACTGTGGCTGGACCCAGCCACTGTGGGTTGTGGAGATGCAGGGGTAAAGTCCCAGTACCTGCCCTGAGGGAGCTCTCTTAGTCTAGCAAACTGGGAAAGTTTATTGGTGGTTACATTGTAATGGGACCAGAGCTCCTTTTGCTTCCTGTGTATTTGAGTTATGTCATCCCTATATCTGTCCAACACCTCTGCTGTGTTTTAGGATATGTGAGTCATGGAACTCTGTGCTTCATACGTATTAACCTCATATAATCCCAGAGAGCTGTAGGTGCTAGAATTCACTTCCAGTTAAAGAATCTGAGGCACAGAAACGTTGGCTAAATTTCCCGAGGTAATCTAGAATTCAAATGTAGGCAGTCTGACTTTGAAGTCCAGGCTATGCGTACTACATCACACTTCTCTTGCAGCTGGTTTTATTTTAGGGAGGCATGGCCTGTCCTCTTTGCCTCCTAATGAGCCTACGATTCAGCTTCTCCAGGTCAGGTATTTTTTTTCTTCTCAAGGTCTTATTGGGTGCACTCCTAACATGGGTGTTCTGGGAATCATGGGCTGGCTGGTTCACTTCCCTACCCTGCCGTTGGTGGAGACCAGGATGGTTGAAGCAGGCTGTTTTGATGTGGCTCCATAACATGCAAAAATACTTTTACTACCAAGTATTCTATACACCATTCTGGTGACGTCAGGGTTCGTCTTTTGGGAACAAAAAAGCATTATGTTTTGTTTTTTTTAAGCCTGCTTCAAAATAACACATATCCTGGAGGAAAATCAGAGCACTGGGCAGGGAAATGGGCTGAAGGCGTCCGAGTATTTTCACAATAACCTAATCTTTGCATTGGAACTGCCTCTTTCCTCAGATGACCTCAGAAGTATTTGGTTTGGCTGTACAAGAGCAATACTAGTTAATTTTCATTTACGAAAACAAGTATACATTGTCCTGACGGTGAAAAATGTAAATATATGAAATTTCTCGGCACTGTTAGTTTTATCCTAGGTTGTTGGCCATAGGAATGGTCTTTGGGGGAAAGTTCATCAGGACCTGGCCTCCCCGTCCTGCCGTGCCCAGGCCATGGTCTGCATCTGTCTACTAACTGCCCTTGTCCTTCCAGGTGCGGTGGGGGCAGGAGAGTTTGTGAGCCCCTGTGAGAGTGGAGACAACATGGGTGAGCCCTCCACCCTGGATGAGCAGAGAGGCCCTTTGCCTCTCAACAAGACCTTATTTCTAGGCTATGCCTTTCTCCTTACCATGGCCACAACAAGTGACAAGTTGGCCAGCCGTTCCAAACTGCCAGACGGTCCTTCAGGAAGCAGTGAGGAAGAGGAGGGTAAGGCCCTAGGGAGCCCTGGGGGTTTTGACATATGTGCACTTTCTTCCTTTCCGTTCACTTTATGAGCCTAGGGGCCCCCCTGCCATCTGTAGAGGAGGCAGGGCAGTTGGCAACTGGGTCTTTCTTGGTCAGGGAATATTTATGGTCTATTTTCACAAAATTCCTCTTAGTAAGTGGTTTCTCAAGGTGATCCTGTTAGGCAGATGGGAGATAGATCTTATCATCTGTTTTATGGATGCGGACACAAGCTTGAAGAGGTTAAATAATTGCTATTTGTCCACAGTAATGGTAGAATTGGGACTAGAACCCAGCATCGATTGTACCTTACTACAGTCATCCAAATCAGTTAAGTTTCCGAATTCCCATCTGTATTCTAGGGGCAATTGCCAGAGAAAACCCACATGGGGGTGAAGTTCATTCTCTTGAGGTCTGTGTGTGAGACTGGGGATATGGGGTGCACCAGGGTCCTACATCCCCAATTCTTTTCAACTCTTCTACTGTTCTTTAACCTTAAATTAACTCTATGCATTGTATTTCTATGTTATTTGTTAGGATTTGAGTGAAGGCTGCAGTGGGGAGAGGTAAAATTATTTCATCTGTCTAAAGTGTGATCTAGGAGAGAAAATGGACAGATACAAGTGTATGCAATTAATATAAGTAATTGACAGCAGTATCCCAAATATGTCATAAATGCTAAAGGTCCAAGTGGAATGATATTTTCTACAAGTTTGAGTTCTGGCTAATGTTGAGTCTTGCAAGAGGACATTGAATTAGGGAACATGGTCTATAAATAGCACCACTGCAGATTTGTGATGGTTGGCATTTCAGGTATGTGTTTGACTCTTTTCTAATTAACCAAAAGCATCTCGTAGCAACTGCAGCGATGTGGGGATCTTTACAGGGGCGTGGGAAGGATGGTCAGGGAGTGGCAGTTAAGGGTTATGCTCTCTGGAAAGTGCTTAAACGGGGCCGTAAGTGTAGAGGCCCTAGGGTGTGGGAGCAGGTGTGGCATGTGTGGGAGTTTCAAGGTTAAGTGTACACCAAGCCTGGTTTATCAGACAGAATTCAGGTAGGTGCATTGGGACATAAGGTGCATGAGGGATTTCCTAGCTAAGATTGTAGTTTTACTCTGATCATAAGTAATTGGGAGTCCCTTGAGGATTCTGGGAAGAGGTGTGTCATGGCATCAAAACAGTTTTCATGGTCTTGCTGTGTTTTGCTTTCACAGTATCATTGGACTCTAGTCTTTGTTCTCCAACACGCTCCTAACCCTTCCCTAGACCAGGACTTCACAGGGCAGCTTTGTGGATGTTTTATTTGTTGGTTGGTATATCACGGTGAAGAAAACCAGCTCTGCAATGAACTGCAGACTGTAATTCCTTAAAAACCTGTGAGCCTGTGTGAGATCTTAAAAACTTGACTCAAAACTTCCTTCCATTCTCCCTTGCTGATACAGTAAATGTGTTTAATCTCATCCTGTAAATGTAAGTGAGAGGAGGTAGGCCTTGTCTAAATGAGAGATTTGGATAGTTTTTTAGAGGGATCTCCAGGTTTCTTGTGGAAAGTGTGGTTATGGTGAAGATATCTGCTTTATGTTGCTCTTTCATCCTTGGACATTACCCCAACAGCACCAAAATCCTTGATGTTTTTGGCATGAGAATGTTTAGAGGTTCCTCAATCTCAAGAAGCCTGAAGACATTTGTACTAAAACAGGCTTTTACAGAATTAGTTTTTAAGAAACTATGTGGTATGTTTTGCAGATAAATGGGAATTCCTTCGATGCCAGGGGATCAGTAAAATATTTGAATTTAACTTCAGATGTTTTTATTAATGAGTTCAGAATATTGTGCCCAGTCTTGTTAGGTAGCACACCGTTGGCCACAGGGAGTGACTCTGGATTTAGTACCTGTACTAAAGTATCCTTTATCTTTGATTTAGGTTTATTTAGTACCTTTATCCTTTATTTAAACAATGGGATTAAAACATTCATTTTAGCCTCTGGTTGGGCAGTGTCACTCACAAGTCAGAAGTGATTTACGTTAAATTCAAACTAATTGAGAAAAATTAGATAAATGGACTGTCTAGACCTAGGTAATAATTTGATTACATAAATGCAAGGAAATGTAAGTGGAGATTAAAATCTAAATAGGTCAGAACTAGAAACAGTCCTGGATTAAGCATACATAAAATAGAAGTCTTGAGAAAAACAAAGGACCCTAGGCAGTGACTCAGCAGTGGATTGCTGGCACTGACAGTTGTCACATGATATTCTGAGATGGGTCAAAAAGATGCAGTGACAAAACTGAGAAATAGTCCTGCTATGTTTGGAGTTTCCAGTTTGCTTTCATTTTGAGAAAAAATGTGGAAAATGCTGAATCAAGAAAAGAGCAATCAAGGTAAATAGGCTGGCCAGTCAGACCTATCCAGGCATCTGGAGGCCGGAGTTGGGGGCATGAGCATGGCTTCCAGCAGGCAGCAGAGAGGGCACCAAAGCGGGTACTGTGTCTCAGCAAGGGGTCCGCTGTACCAGCGTTTACCACGGGCTGTGACGCGGAAGAGGATTGGTCCTGGCATTGAACGTTTGTGCATTTGGTTGGGTTTTTTATTTCTGATAAGTTCATTAGCACTTAATTTTACAGAACCCCTAATTAACTAGAATCTCTAATGTCTTGCTTTTTTTCTTTCTTTTTTAAATGTTATTTATATATGAGAGGAGCAGATGACAAGAAAACAAGCTCAAATTAGATATTTGGTCAAAAGAAGCAATTTCTAATTGCCTAGGGTTATTACAGCTTCCACTTCATCTCATAACTTCTACTTCATCCTCAAGACTGTAGAGCAGTCATTGATATTCAGTGTCCTGAGGTACTTCAAGATCATCAAAGGTAGATAGTTTTCAATAAAAAAGGTTGAAACAGGATTTTCTGGCAAATTTTATCCACTTAATCCATTAAACCTGAAAAACCCTACTTTGTTTTAGTGTACAGGGGTGAAACTGATAAAGGGAGAATTTGAAGCTCTGTTATAGAAAGTATTAAGTAGCTATTTGTCATCTCCACAGAAGGCAGAATTAGAGGAAATGGGCTCAGTTTGCAGGACAGCTTCTGAGTGGACCTGAGGAAGAACTTGATGGTACGGGTTACTCAAGCTGGAATAAATTACTAGGGGCAGTGGTTGTGTCCATCCCCTGTGAAGAGTTCGATGACTTAGTCTTAGTGCAGAAATGTTTGATGTGTTTAGGTCTTGGGCCTACCTCCTTTTCTTGTCTTCCCTGCCCTGCCTGTCGTTGTCCTTTCTTTTGGCAGCACTTTATAGGCCTCAAGACAGCTTCTTTCAGAACCACGGGGAAGCCCTTGAGCTGTCTTTGGGATATCGTGCTCTGGAGGTAGCTGGGGAGTGGAAAAGGGGCCGTAAGAAGCAGGCATAAAGAAGCAAATAAGCAACCAACTGATAGTAATGGTTATCTTGGTTATCTGTTTTTTTTTTAATATAGAATTTTTAGAAATTCCTCCTTTCAACAAGCAGTACACAGAATCCCAGCTTCGAGCAGGAGCTGGCTATATTCTTGAAGACTTCAATGAAGCTCAGGTGAGGAGTTTCTGTGTAGCCTCCAAGAAGGGCAGTGATGAAGAGTCCCTTTGCTATACTAAGAAGAGGCCTGAGAGGACAAATAGCTAGAGATTTCAGGAACTGGGAAACTGCCAAAAGGTTGAATGAAAATAGAATTTTTACTGTGTACAAGGAAGAGAAGTTAGAAGCTGGGTTGGTTAATGACTTTGGTTCTTTTGCTGGGACAAAGCAGATTAAAATTTGTGTTTAATAGAAATCCCTGGTACAGTGTTTCTGATTCTTTGCCTGAAATGCTGGATACATGGAATTTGACTGTCCCTTGAAGATTTAGGCCCTAGAAAGCTGCAGGTGAGGCAAGGACAGATGCAGGGAAGCCATTGGACCTTTCAGTGAGAAAGAGTCCTTGGGCAGAAGCACAGGCTCCATCACATTTTGGGTGGTACAGTTGACCCTTGAACATGGGGCATTACAGGGGGCTGACCTCTCACACAGTCGAAACTTAGGTATAACCAGTTGGCCCTCCCCATACTGGATTCCCAGGAGTGGAGCTGACCTTTGAACGTGAATTTGAACTGTGTGGGTGGATTGAAAAAATCTGTAAAGTAGACCAGTGTTTGTTCAAGGGTCAACTGTATTTAGAAGTGTTCAAAACCATTGTCAGTGACTTGGGCTGTTCAGGGACTTTCCATAGACATCACTAGACCCATCATCAGTTCTCCTTTTCTTCCAGTGTAACACGGCTTACCAGTGTCTCCTAATTGCGGATCAGCATTGTCGAACCCGGAAGTACTTTCTGTGCCTTGCCAGTGGAATTCCTTGTGTGTCTCACGTCTGGGTCCATGACAGTTGCCATGCCAACCAGCTACAGAATTACCGCAATTATCTGCTGCCAGCTGGTTACAGCCTTGAGGAGCAAAGGATTCTGGATTGGTGAGCATTTAAGAGCCCATCTAGAATGATAGAAAGGAAGACAGCAAGCCTCTGTAGGGGAAGAATCTAGAGTAACTTTCTAGAAACAGGAGTGATCACATCTAGAAACAGGAGTGATCACATAATAAATTATAGAATTTGAATAGGTTTGAGCTTATTAGCAGTTCACCTAGTTTATTTCGCTAGGGTATACTGGTTAGGGACCTTTTAAAAATGTATGAGCATTTTCATGTAGGTTCAATATTCTCAACCTGTAAAGTTAGGGGACTAAGTTTTAAGGCATTTAAAAAAATGTACACTCAGAAACTGATTTGGCTTATTTCTAGCCCCAGGACAAACATGGAAATCAGAAGGGGTGATTAGAAGGCCATGATCCCAGAGAATACACATCATTCACAGAAAGAGGAAATGGGGGTGGTACCTGCATGCAGGGGTTTTTAAAGCATCCATATGTACCTTAGCCCCTTTGTAGAAGAGCTATTATTGGATAGTATCTATCATGCTAAGGTCCCTTCTAATTCCAAGCTGCTGTGTCTCTGACTCCTTTATAGGCAACCCCGTGAAAACCCTTTCCAGAATCTGAAGGTACTCTTGGTATCAGACCAACAGCAGAACTTCCTGGAGCTCTGGTCTGAGATCCTCATGACCGGGGGGGCAGCCTCCGTGAAACAGCACCATTCAAGTGCCCATAACAAAGGTACCTGGAGAGTGGTGGGTGTGTTGTTACTGCTTTAAGGATGTCCTTAGTAGACCCACAGCTGTTAGGCCTTGTGGTTTAAATCTCAGTCCTGATGATAGAAACACAGATAAAGTTAACCTAAGAGAAGAAAAGTACCACCTTCAAGAGGTGAGCCAACATGAGTGAAGCAATGGGCTGTTTATGCTTCTGTTGGTGTCCAGTGGTGTATTTGCTAAACATTTCATAAGGTCAGCATTTAGTGATGATAACTTCACATTTGGTTGTGATCAGTGGCCACTGTGTTTCACCTGAAGGGTTTTAGTTTGGGCAGAGGGGGATATATTGGCACATCTGGCTTTTTAATGGAGGGCTAAATTGAGTCTCCCTTCCTTGTTTACTTTCCTCTGCTTCCTGCAGATATTGCTTTAGGGATATTTGACGTGGTGGTGACGGACCCCTCATGCCCAGCCTCGGTGCTGAAGTGCGCTGAAGCATTGCAGCTGCCTGTGGTATCACAAGAGTGGGTGATCCAGTGCCTCATTGTTGGGGAAAGAATTGGATTCAAGCAGCATCCAAAATATAAACATGATTATATTTCTCACTAAGGGTACTTGGTCTTACCGGTTTTATTCCCTGTTGTTGTGGAGACTGTGTTTTAACAAGGTTTTAAATGTCTTGTGTGTAATTGGATTCTTTGCATGGATCTTGTATATAGTTTTATCTGCTGGACTTTTATGATAAAATAAATGTTGAATCTCTTTGGTTGTAGTAACTGGGATTTCTTCATCCACTTCTTTGAGCTTAATCTTAGCACAAGTAGTAAGACAAACGTAGTACCTTCTCTGTGGTTTTCAGTAGCCTTGTTCACTCTAGGAGGACAGCTAGCCTAGGAAAATAACAAGGAATGACTTTTAAACTTTTCTGTGGCGTCATTTTCAAAAGGTTATCCTGGGATCTCTAAAAAATACTTCTAAAAACTTGATTTTACAGTGGACTCAGATTAATAGTTGTGCCAAAAGCTGAGTGAAATTCAGCACAGCACTATATCCTGGAAAAATTAAAAAGTAAATCTCCCTTCATAGAGTTGAAATCACTAAACTTGACCTGTGGGTACTGTGCTCTTGGAGCTAAAAGGCTAAAGGACTGATTGCTGTGAATGGGTAGTGACTGTAAACTTGATGGGATGATGTTCTGCAAGGATAAACATGAGAAACAGTGATAACACTTGGAAATGTTAGAAGCTCTAGTCACAGACACAAAATTTTATTACTGTTGTCACAGATGCAGGTAGTTGTTCCTTCCCTATGCCTAGCATCAGCCCTGTTGCTATCCTCTCATTCTCTAAAACAGGGATCAGAAATATTTTTTTCTGCCAAATAGTAAGTATTTTAAGCTTTGTGGGACACTTGCTGTGTCACAACTACTCACCCTCACCACGATGGCATGAAAGCAACCACAGACAACAGGTAAATGAACGAGAGTGGCTGTGTTCCAGTGAGTCTTTTATAAACACAGGTGGCAGGCGATGGTTTCCTAACCCCTGCTTCAGGCGCAGCAGTGCAAGGGGTCATGTTTAGCTGATAATTGCAGAGGACAAGGGTATAGACTACGTGGTGGAAGATGAAGCAATGAGGACCAGACTGAGTGGCCACAAACTGAAGCCATAATGCTGCATTCTTTTTTGGTTTAAAGGAAATTATTCAACAAACATTTATTTTCATTTACACTGATATGAGCATTAGTGGTTCCCAGTGATGGTTGGGCTAGAGTTTAGAGAACCTGTTGTTCTCCAAAAGTGGGAAAATTAGACCTGTAATTTTCAATACTTTAAATCTCGTAATTTGACCTCAGTTTTTTAAAGGAGCTTTTTTCTTTGTTTAAACACATTGTCAGTAACTAGAATTGCCCTTTTACCAGTCTGAAATAATTGGAAGTTATTGGTAAAATTCTTCAGAATCACAGTTTTGAAGATCCTTAAGGATGGGACATTCTCAATTTCAATTTTCAAAAGGAGGAAAGAGGGTTAGTGGGGTGAGGGGAAGCCCACCTTACCTGGTGCACTTCTTGCTCAGTGGTAACATCCAGCAATTGACCTATTTATAAACATAATTTCTTATTCGCACAAGCCACAAAATATTTAAGTCTCTGCTATATAGTACTTACTGCTCTGTCTCTTGCAGCTTGAACAATAACTAGGCACATAGTAGGTGCTCAACACATGAACTCATCTGACAATTTCTCAGTGTGATGGGTCTTGCATAGGCAGCACAGGCAGAAGTGATGCCACATGCCCTTTGTGGGCAAGTTCCAATCTCCCTCAGGTGGGGCAGACCCTTCCATGCAGGAACAAAGGGAAGGGTTTGTGTCCATGAATGTTCAGTAATTGCTTCTAGGATGAAAGTAGACCCGCCTCAGTAGTTTGCAGACATTTGGTGAGTGGCTAGAGAATGGGATGTTGGTTTTGAGTCTTCGATTAAAGATGGGAATGCAGTGGAATAGACTTGTTATTTAAGTTTGTGAACCAGGAATTTTCACATCCCAAAACTAGAAAAAAAGGAAAAAAGAACTTTACCAAACATGCTTTTCTAAGGTTTTCTTCATAGAAAATACGAGTCAGGGATACCTGTGATCTAGATAATCTCATCTTAAAACTCAATGTTTCTTTGACTCTTCTGCTAAGATTGCTTAGGAAAAATCTGCTTGAGGACATTTCAGAGACAGAAAGGAAAACCATGACATGCTTTTTAAAATGGGACAGACCTCTGAGAGAAGCCAACTACTGAATCTCAGTATTAGATTTAAAAAAGTTCAGAGTTAGAAGGGGCTGTCCCCTCCTTTCACAGACACAGAAGCTGTGGGCCTGCCAGGCAGGGCAGGGTGCCTAAGGCTCCACAGCTAGTTAAGGTCCGAACTGGGAACTGAAGCCATGCTGCCTCCCCGCACAGCAAAAACAGCCTAGGGGAGGACTTAAAACCCATCTCAGCCTCAGGAGTTTCGTATTTTACTATGATGAAGACTTTTACTGGAAAATAACCCATTAAAATTATTAAATATGATCAGACATGGCCCTTGAGCTCTCTGAGCCTTAGTTTCCTTGTTTATAAAATAAGGGTATATGGACTAGGCGATGGCTGAAATCTGCTTCTAGCTTTGGAATTCTGCAACTCGTTTTTATAAAAGCCACACACACAGTCCAATGAGTTCCCCAAGGGTTGTTCCTACCTGCCCAGAGTTCCACCAGCCTGGGTGTAATATTTGTTATAATCTAGTCGTAACAGTAGCTGAGCCAAATCTGAGTTGATTTGATGATTCCGAACACTGGAGAGAATCTTGAATAGGAGCGAAGACTGGCGGCTAAAGCCCTGCAGAGAGAAGGACTCAAGCTGTCATGCTTCTTGACTCACCAACTGTCCACATGGAGACGTGGGAAGGGGTGTTCCTTGGAAAAGCTTTGCTCAAAATTCTATAGCACCACCTGGTCTTTCCACTTTCCCATTTCTACTGGCTCCTAAAACGACTTCTTAGTACCGAGTCCACAGAATGCAAGACTTCCTACGTGAACTACTCTCATTCTCAGTAGGAATTTAGCAGCTGGTTTCAAATTAATATATTGTCATGTACTGGGTTTGGGGAGAGCCTGTGCATTTTTGTTACAGGAGATAATTGTAATCTCAGTGAGACAGGGTTAGTTTAAGGAAGTAAGGAGGCTGGATATGCGAAAGTGAGAGCAAAGCCAGTTCGTATTTGGTGGGTTGAATAAGCCATTCAGGGCTGAACTATATTCGAACACTGAGGCATCACATAATTACCTGCTTCAAAATCAACTGATAACCAATATTTTAAATTTGTATCTTGTTATTTCTGTGTGTAAATACTGGGGAAATGTTTTATTACCTCAAAGGGAAAGACAGTTCCCCACTGGGAAAACCACCTCTACCCTTTGGGCAGGACTGCACACTTCCACTGGCCAGGCAGACTCACCTTCACCAGGATGCTCAGCTGGGCGGCCCCACGCTCATCCAGTGGGCCCAGGTTCTGACTGACCAAAGAGCAAAAGCTATGACAGAGATCCAGGATTTCATTCAGGCAGTGAAACACCTACCCAGGAAATAAGAGCTGGCATTAGGAAAAAGATCTGTGAAATTAAAGATACGGGAAAATAAGAGCTAACTTATTCTCATGCTCCCACATCTGACCTCAGGAGAGACAATGCCACGTGCAAGTCTTGCCAACCCTTCCAAATGCAACATGTGTAAAACAAGCCCCTCCCCTTCCTGGCAAAGATGCTGTTGTATGCTCAGTCACCCCTGCACAAAATGTCCACTCTAGCTGCATTACAATAATTACCATTTCTTGGACCCACTGTGTGCGCTCTTGCCTTGAGCTTTGCTTTCAGTGTTGTTCCCTATGCCTGGGATACTCGCCTCCTAATATCAGGTCCCCTTCCCTCGTGCCACCATAGCCTTTAGTGACCTAATTCTTTCTCCTCTATATTACCTATACTATTCACCTGGCATTTGTTCAGCGCACCTGTGTTGTTACTGCTCTGTATGTGTATGTATGTCCTGTTTCTCCAACTAGATTGTGAGCTCCTTAAGGGCAGAGCCATGATTTATACCTCTTTGTATCCCCAGTGCCTTGCATACAGTAAGCACTCTAATAAATATTTAGTGGTGACCACCTGCTCTGAGATTCTCCTTTTCCCTAAGGATGCACTCATGGCAAACAGACAGTCTCCCTGCCACAGTGGTTCTTGGTTGTTTTCAATTCACTGAACCCTTCGGAGTGGCATTTATATAACTCACTCCTCCTTAATGCAGCAAACATAACAGCCCAAATACCAGAACAAAAGGGAAGTTTGTAGCACTGGTGCTGTGCACAACTGCGGAATGACAGTGCACATCAGAGATGAAGTGTAACTGTTACAGTAGAAACTACAGGGGGTCATTTTAATAT
Source organism: Carollia perspicillata (assembly GCA_004027735.1). Lineage (NCBI taxonomy): Eukaryota > Metazoa > Chordata > Mammalia > Chiroptera > Phyllostomidae > Carollia > Carollia perspicillata. The sequence goes on along the minus strand of PVKM010025909.1, from coordinate 3,672 downwards.
CGTTTTTTATCCTGGAATTGGAATCAGCTCATGAGCTTGAAAAAATACTGGCACCTGGGTCCCACTCCAGGGACTCTCATTTAAGTGCTGTGGGTCCTAGATTTCTTAAAGCTCCCAGATGATTTCCACGTGGATCCAGAGTTGAGAGTAATTTCCCTGAAGGAGATACACATACATACATATGTGTAAAACACACACACACGTTGGGGGGAGACACTATTCCAGTTGAAAACTGAAAGACCAACTTTCAAACTCGTTGAACCTTATCCAAAAGATTGCTAGGGAAGTTAAGTTCCACATGCTTTTTGTTGATCTTTCTTTCATCTATACCTAGCTGCTCACCACATCCTATATTTCAGAAATTCAAAAACATTTATATTCCCTTTTGTTTTACTTCATAAGTTGTTAAAAATGTCTCAAAACAGAGTGGACAATTACTTAATGGTAGTTCCATATCCTGGCAACTCTAAGGGAATAGGCTAGAAGCAGTCTGAGGAAACCAACAAGTCCTACTTACAGGTTTCAACAAGATAAAGGACTGAGCCAGCAAATTGCTCAGGAAGTGGTCGTGAGCCAATCGTATGCTTTCAAAGTCTCGGGTAGAGTTGATTTGATGAAGCAGCTGCGAGAACTGAGACTCCAGCACATCTACCTGATAGACAGTTACACAAATAATTTTAGCACCTTGCGTATTCTGAGCACTCAAGGACATTAAGATGCCTGATAGGATGACATATTGTAGAAATTCTTTGCCTCCTATTCAAGCCACTTTAAGGCTGACCAAAGACACCCTCATAGACCTAGCATTGTAGAAAGTTATTTGCCTAATTCTTAACAGCCTCCAATGTCTTAGCAGATACCGCATCCCACTGCCTGCCCTAACCCAATCCCTTCATGCCACATCCCCTCCACTGACTGACTTGGTTAAGTCCTGTAAGATTCCAGAAACTATAGCATACTATAAAAATGAGGGTCAAAGCCCTAGCTGGTAGCTCAGTTGGTTAGAGCATCGTCCTAATATAGGCCAAGGCTGCAGGTTCGATTTCCAGTTAGGGCACATACAAGAAACAACCAGTAAATGTACAAGTGGAACAACAGTGATACTCCTCTCTCTCTAAAATCACTCCATAAAAAAGTTATTTAGAAAAGGGTCAAGTCAACAATAATTAAATACTGAACTGCTGATAAGGACCCTAACCCCTCCTTCTCCTTTATTTATTTTCACCTTCCTCTAAAATGCCCCCAAGAAACATGCCTGGTGATATAATCCATGAATTTTCTCAAACCCCCAGTGTTTCATCAAATGCAGGATTGCAGCCCCTCTTCAGTGACTCCTGCCTGTGTCCTAGACTTCTCTTCATACCCCTTCCTTCCACTCATCTGTCAGCACAGACCTGGAGGTAGTACTGAAGGTTATCCACCAAGAATGCCATGTGGTTTCTTAGGCGCCACTTGACTGCATCCGTCTGGTTGGACTTGAGGTGTTTGCGTTGCATCTGGAGGGCCCAGCAGTGCTGCAGTTCAGCTTGTACCCGGCGCACACTCAGTAAGTACTTGAAAACAACATTGTACCTGGGACAGAAACATCAGGCCATGCAAGATAAAAATTTCACTCCCTGCTCCCATCCACTTGACAGACCCTAGGACTTTGTGCCACCAGCCCCTCCTCAAAAAGGCAAGGAAGTTAGTAAGAACAGCTAGAGATGTAAACAAATAAAACTGGTTTATTTATATGATGGACTATTACATAGCCATCTATTTGACTTCAGCTGTACAACCCAACAAAATTACTCCCAGTAATATCATTTTGCATAAAAGATAAATCTCAAAAAGATTACATATAGTCCCATAGCCTTCTTATAGTGCTTAAAACAACTAAACAGAAAAAAGTATACTTTAGGGGAATATATATAGATATGTTATAACAATATATATCTATAGCCCTGGTTGGTGTGGCTCAGTGGATTGAGTGCTGGACTGGGAAGCAAAAGGGTGCTGGTTCGATTCCCAACCAGGGCACATGGCTGGGTTGTGGCCCAGGTCATCAGTGGTGGGGGGCATGTGATAGACAACCACACATTGATGTTTCTCTCCCTCTCTTTCTCCCTCCCTTACCCTGTCTCTAAAAATAAAATAAATAAAATCTTTATATATATGTATTATATAATATATATATTTTATATTTATATATATTATATGTACAATATATAATATTTTTATATATATAAAAACATGGAATTTAGGATACTGGTCCCTTTGGGATGTGGGAGGCAAGGGGGCAGGACTGGGAAGAACCACATAGGTAGAAGATGGACATTATTGTCACTGTTGTACTCTTTGTGCTGGGAAATGGTGTTATGGCGTGTGTGTGTGTGTATGTGTAGAAGGAAAGGAGAGTCTTGCAAAGACCCATAAGAACTACGTTAGGAACCAAGGATTTCTGTTCATCTGATTTTGTGTCCATGAAGCCCAAAGAGAAAATAAAATCGAGGACTCCTTTTGTTGAGATCCCCTCCCAGGAACCTCAGGGGCCAGTTGCCTAATGCTGAGCCCTGTACTAAGACAACACATAGGAAGTGCAGCTGATTCCTGGTAGAACAGCGTGCTTTTTAAAAATTGCCTATTTTTAAAAAAGATTTCACACAGAGAGAAGGGAAGGGGAGGGAGAAAGAGAGGGAGAGAAACACCAATGTGTGAGAGAAACAGCAATTGGTTGCCCCTTGCATCCACCCCAACTGGGGACTGGCCCACAACCCAGGCATGTGGTTGGACAGGGAATTTAACCAGTGACCTTCACTTTGTGGGACAACACCCAACCACTGAGCTTCACAGGTCAGAGCTAAAAATTATTATTAATGGAACAACATACTGAAAATAGTATGCCTTATTTGGATTCTGATTTACTTATTTATTTCAATGAGAGAGAGAGAGAGAAATGGTGGTTTGTCGCTCCACTTATTTACGCATTCATTGGTTGATTCTTGTATGTGGCCTTGACTGGGTATCGATTCTGCAGCCTTGGTATATTAGGATGACATTCTAACTGAGCCACACAGCCAGGGCAAAAAAAAGACTTTCAGATAACTGGGAGAATTTTAATGTGGACTGGATATCAGATAATAAGGAATTATTAATTTTATTGGGCACGACAGTGGCATTGTAGTTATGTTTAAAAAAACAAGCCTTTTGGAATGGCATAGTGATAGAGTGAAATGACACATCTGGGATTGCTTATAGGCTCTAGCAAACAGATAGATAGATAGATAGATAGATAGATAGATAGATAGATAGATAGATAGATAAATTAATAAAACAAGCCAGTATTGTAATGTTGATGGTTACTGAAGCTGGATAGTACATACATGGAAGTTCATTAGTCCACACTTTCATTTATATTCGGAAATTTTCATAATAGAAAGTTTTAAAAATACTTCTGAGTTTGACTTCTTGAGGGGTATTAAGAGCAGCATATCAAGTGAAGAGATGAGTAGACTGTTAGGGCTGTGGGCTCTGAACCTGCCACAGAATCTTCTCCCTGAAACAAACTTTATCTTTCCCAGTTTATGCCTAGTCTCTCATATCCTAAGCCTCTCTCCCCTCAAAAGTAAAGGGGGGGTGTAAATAGGAAGAGGGAGGATTAAGAGAAGCCCTTTGGCTTATTTGTTTCCCCCT
>PVKM010025908.1:0-19676 GCA_004027735.1 Carollia perspicillata | reverse complement strand
AGTCCCAATGTCTTGGTCAGCTATAGGCCCTCAGCAATCCCGCAGGCCAACTTGGCCAGGGACAGAAGCTCCTGGAACTCCCTTGGCAGAAAAGGGCCAAGGGTGAGCCTGCAGGTCTGAGGAAGACAGGGTGCACTGAGCAGTCTCTGGCTCCTCCCCTGTACTCCCTCTCGTTAGCAATGCCCTCAGCCCGAGCCCCACACTGTCCAGCGACCAGCTAGAAGTAACCGAAGATTGGTTCATCCAAACACCCAAAGCAGCACAGAGAAGGATTTCTTGGTTAATAGAACAGCCACTCCGAGGGCTTGGTGGCTTTGGTCTAGGGGCTGGAACAAGAACCGAGACACAGACGTGCACGCTGCGTGTGGGGCTGGGACCTGGGGGCCTCTGTGTCAGATGCCCCATCCCACATCCCACATCCCACATCCCCCGCCGGCTAAACCACTGAGTAGCCCGAGACGACGGAAGTCTGCTCCGGGTTCTCCAAGCCCCACGCTCTATCCCGGGCTCCTGGCCCAGTGCAGTGCCGCCTGCGCCCTGGCACTGGGGGGACCGTGCCTCTTCAGGCCATGTGGGCCCCTTGCTGCTGGAGGGTGTAGCGGCCCCCCAGATGACTCCAGAATGCTTCCAGCAGGGTGAGCCCTTTCGGTCTGAGGGTGCGTGGGAAAAATCCAGCGAGGGGGGGCTTACCACCCACACAACTAAGAAGCAAATAGTTGGTGAAACCAGTCGCCCGAGATGAGAAAACCGGGCTTTTCTGGAGTGAGCGGCCGAAGCTGAAGCGACGGAGAGCCAGGGGGAGGGCAGAGCTGTTATGAAAGCGGCTCACGGCGGGCTAGGGTTGAACGAAAGTTCAGCCTTTTGCTTTTCCCACGCCCCACTGGCCTCTGAGGAAAGATGGTGAGCCGAGCAGAAGTGCAGGGCCCAGCTCTGGCCTTTGATGTGCGTCCCCGCCTCCCCCTCCTCGGGCGGGCGCTGGGAGGAGGGCCTGAAGCTGCGGTTTCCTCCCACCTCCAGCCCGGAAAGCATGAGGTTATCTCTCGGGGTGGGCAGCCCCATCTGGAGACTGGAATGAATGGCCTCTTCACTAAAAAGGGAGCCACGTGAGACAGGCCTCCCCAGACCTGAGATGCCTGAGGGTCCTTACTGAGAAGAAGGCCTCGCTTCCTGGCCTGGTAGGGCCTGTGGCTCCACAGACCCAGAAGAGACAAGGTGATTTCAGGAGGGTCTCCCAAGCTCTCTGCTCCCAAGGAGGCTGGCTGAGCCGTGAGAGAGAAGGAAGCCATGCCCGTGAGCCTGAACCTCTGTCTGCCAGGTCTGTGGGCCAGGCACTGCCTTCTCCCTGGCAGGTGAGGGAGAAGGGGGTGACACTATAAGGATGGAGGAGCAAAAAAGGGGTACAAAAAGAGGGATAAAAGGGAAGGGCCTTCCCTGAGGCTTCCTGGGGAGCCGGACTGCAGGCTAGGGTAGCAGAAGTGGCCTCTCTCATGGGAAGAATGGAGCAGGGGGGAAGGGGCAGAGCTGGTGTGGCCGAACCAGCCACCTCGTTCCGTGGAGGCTGCGGGTCAGAGGAATCACGGCCTGGACCGCTTACCAAACAGACAGCGAAGGCAGAGGCTGCAGGCGTGGGAAAGATAAGCGGCTTGCAGTGCCGACGCTGAAGCTGGCTCCAAGGCCTTGCGTGCTTGCACGGAAAGCCACTGGGAAGTGGCAGTGCCGTCATCGCTCCCAAGATGCCTTGGGACCAGAGACGGGGTCCACGTGTGGAACCCAAGTCTTTGTAAGGACAGCCCTCTCCGCAGCAAGGCCCCCGACCGAATCACTGGGTGTTTTCAGAAAGAGGACTGCACGTCTGTGCCCTGAGATGTGGAAAGGGACGGGGACATGGGCCTGGAGCCTCCTGGGATACCGAGGGTGCAGACATCAGGCTGCCAAGAAGAGCCTGAGACCGACCCAGGGCTCAGCTTCGCTCGGGAGTCAAGCTGCTCACCTAGTGTAAGTACATGTAAAGCCCGTTCCAAAGAGTTTCTTGGAAGAAAGTTCTCCCGTTTTGGTTACCTGGTGGCCCAGGAAAATGCAGATTCATGGGCACCGCCCACGTCAAGTCCGGCTCCCCAGATCTGGTTCTCCCACGAGCCCGCCAGGTGATGCCGGCGGAGGTGACCTGTGGACACGTCGAGCAGGGCCTTGAGGATGGCTGCTGTGTCAGCACTTCGGTTAGAACTTGAGGACTAAGGGTAAAATGAGCGAATGGGTCCTTTTCCTAACTTAATTTCACCAGCAGCTGTTGAGCCTTGGACCCACTGGGACGCAATGATGGAAACTTCACTCTCAGGAAGGAAGACCCTTCTAAACAGACCCCCTGGTGGGAAACCATTCCCCAGGTAAAATCTTTCTACCGCCACTTGGTTTTTTTAATGTCTGGTATTTATACTTAAGGGGCATGTCGCTCCCTGGCAGATCGTTTGTCAATGGAAACAGGCCCTTTCCCCAAATCCAAAATAGCTCCATTCGTGCCAAAAATGTGAGAATCAGAGGAAGAAACTTGACTGTGACGCCCACGGGCGTGGGCGGGGGAGTTCAGGCTAAACACGGGCTCTTGGACTCTGACCCACACACGGAACTCAGAAGCTCTGAGCCTGGACGGTGGGGTGGCATCTTTCCCCTGCCTTCCAGCTAAAATTTAGGTCTCCCCTCAGGAACACAGACCATCTTAGCAAGACCTGTGGCTCTGTCACCAGTGTTTGTGACAGAGGTTTTCATATCATGCGACAGCTATAGAAGACTCTCGAATGCCGTTCACGCTCATTCCCACTCAGACGTGAAGGTTGTCCTTGCACCTGCTGGTAGCTTTCATTTGATGGCCCAGTAAAGAGGCACCTATATTACTAGTTCATGAATGTGGTTTTTTTTTGTTTGTTTTTTTTTGTTTTTGTTTTTTTTTAGAGAGAGGGGAAGGGAAGGAGAAAGAGTGGGAGAGAAACATCAGTGTGTGGTTGCCTCTCATGGGTCCCCTACTGGGGACCTGGCCTGCAACCCAGGCCTGTGCCCTGACTGGGAATCGAAACGGCGACTCTTTGCTTCACAGGCCCATGCTCAATCCACTGAGCTACACCAGCCAGGGCATGACTGTGTTTTAATGTTTAGAGGGTTACGTTTAATGTAACTGGTTTCCTTTGTGATCCTATCTGCTTTATTCACTTTAAAGCACTCTGGGAAGGGGGTGTGGGCTTTGTCAGCTTGCCGAGAGTTCCCCAAGACCCGCACAGAAAGGTCACTGGTTTTTATGGGAGACGAGAGAAGGACCTCTTCATGGCAGCCCTGGTTACGAGTGGCAGTGATAGCATCTATAACTTAACAGGCTCTTGCCATAAGTCATCCAGCTATTGCAAATGAGGAAACCGAGGCACGGGAGTGGTTAGTCTGAACCATTTGGGGAAGACGCTCTTCCCGTGGCTCACGCTGAGGTGGTCTGGAAACCATCCTCCTACCACTGGAACCGTCATAATCCGGTGCCCTTTTTAAGTCTTCTGTGGGCCAGGAATTGCCGGGCCAGGATGGGGCAGGAGCCGGTGCTGCCCAGGCTCTGACCTTGACTCCGAGTTAAGCTCCGGCAAAGGAGACCCAGATTTGGAAAGCCAAGCACGCCCGCTCAAAGATCACGCACAGAACACGTGTGACAGCTTGGCATTCGTTGGCTCAGAAAGTCCCTGGAAGAGTCCAGAGCTCTCGTCCTTCACCGCAGCCTTCGCTGTGCATTTAAGCCCATCACGGACACATGTAACCGCACCCACGGTGGCAGTGGCCTCCAGGGAAGGGTGACCGGGTCACGATGGCAGGCGCTCACTGGGGTGGTTGCTCCCTCATGCAGGACTGTTTTTGACAACCACTGAGGGCCAGGGGAGGGGACTATAACCACTCGCCTGTCCCACAGGAGGTGGCGGGCAGCCGTCTGATCCCCTCGCCAGGCCCTGGGGAGGCGCTGTGGCCATCCCTCTCTTGCCAGCCCCGCCGGCACAGCCAGCTCCCCTCGGCGGCCTGCAGGCTCAGGACGGCGCTACTACCCACAGGACGTAATGTCAAGGTTGTCCTGATGTCTTCACACTTTTCTGGCAGCTGATTTCTGATGCCTGAAGTACAAATTGGTCACGATGACTTAATTTTAAATTTTTAACACATTTATTAGTTCAACATACTGAGTTTACGACATACAAAGCATTGCATGGGGGCTGGGCGTGTCTGGCACAGACACCAGGTCACAAACACTCCCGAAGCTGCCTGTCCGAGGGCTCGCCCGCAGAGCCGCCGAGTGAGCTGCTTGTCTGCAAACCACTGATAAGCCAGAGAAGGCCACCAGCCTGGGGACTGTCCGCCACGGGTGTCACCTGGCAGAGCCTCCCGTACCCTCCGCTCTCTCGGCCCACGTGACCCTGGGCTTTTCCATATTGCTAAGGGTAAGGACCGAGGGAAAGGACCATTATATTCCCATTCTAACCTCGGCGAGTAGGAAGGTTTGTGGAACACACACGAATGTTTGCTGAATGAATGAACGAGTGTTCTGTAGGTCTGGAAGACAATTCCAAAAGACCAAATTTCAAGCTAACTACTTCAAAAACAATAATCCCCACTTGAATATGCGCACTGTGATGTGTTGACTTAAAATTTGTTATTAAATACATATATATATATTTAGTAAAAAGGCTACTTTTTGGTCATGAAAACATACTTCGTTTAGTTGCTTCATTTTTCTGATTTTAGAGCTCTAGTACAATGTAATGATATATTATACTCCTTTTTTATCTTTATTTCAAAAAGCGCTCAACGCGGCACAGTTTCCAGAAGTGGTGGATGGCGGCTGGTTCGCGACTTCCTCCCGGATTTCCCTGTGTCAACGCTTCCCACGTTTTCATCTTTAAGATAAATCCCTGACTGACACCCAGCTGGACTGGAATGTAGAACAGTCCCATTTATGCAATCACTTAAACACTAAGACAATTTGCCAACAAAGAATACTTAAAATCTTTCAAACATTGTGCGGTTACAGCGTGTGTTTAATCGCACACTGAAGCTGAGTTAGGACCCGGGCAGTCCAGCGGTGACGGTTGGGTCCCTCGGAGCTGGGAGTGATCGCGTGTGTTAGGATGCAACGCAGGGCTCGTAGTTCTTGTGGTGCCCCCACATCTATCTTAGTAATCGAAGCGGGGAAGGTGGACCTCCTGGCACCATTTTTCCAACTCACGTGCGTTGGCCACAGTCTTATTTACCTGCAAACCCCCACTAAGTCTCCCTCACAGCGCCCCTCGACTAACTCTGGACTGAGAGCTGATTCACAAGCACAACTGCGCTCCCCCTTCCTCTTCCCCGCCCTCCCTGTCTCCTCAGGTCCCCTGGGAGCCCCGTGACCAGCACCAGAACCGCACACAAGAGGGCGCAGAATGGAGAAGCCAAACTCAGTTGTGTTCTTTCTGCCCAGCTGCACAGTGTCCTTTAGACTCGGCCCGCGCTTATTCCTAATCTTCCAAGTTTCTCAAATGGTATCTGGGTCTTCTAGACATGGTGGCCACACAGATGGCTCTGTGCATGGATGGCCTTGGATATGTCGTCTCCCCTTGACCGTGTTCGTCTGACTGGAGCCCAGGTGGATGTGCTGGGCCAAGGTGCGCATTTGCTACCAGCTGCCCCGACATGGGATGGGTTAGCGATGGGTTATGCCCGCCCCCCTCTCTCTCCCTCGCTGCTGCCCGCTGCTGGGAACTGGCCCGCAACCCAGGCATGCGCCCGGACTGGGAATCGAACCGCGATCCTTTGGTTCGCAGGCCCGCGCTCAGTCCACTGAGCTACACCAGCCAGAGCATTGCTGCTGCCCGTTTTCTGCTCAGCGTCTCACTAACACATGGTTCAGAGCAGGCAGGCGACGAAGGAGAAGGCGGCAGAGCCCAGCGCTTCTGCGCCCCTTCGGAAGGCACGGCCCCCGAGCTGGCACCGCGGCAGTCCATGGCACGCCGGGGAAGTCGGACGCGCCCTCTAGGCACACGGCAGAGCTGGTGGTTTACCTCGGACACTGCACTGGACTGGCTGGGAGCGACTGGGAAGTAAGTCTGACCCAAGGAGAGAGGGTCAGCCAAGACGGTTCCCAGGTATTCCGGAGATTTTATTTCCTTATCTCAGTCTCTTACTCTTCATACTCTTCATATGGCCATTTGATCTGCAATGCACTCATTTAAAATATAGAGGCAGGGTGAAGAAAGTGACTGGCAACGGATATTCTTAATGAACATTAAAAATTCTTTTCTAGTATACCTAAAACTATTATAATATTATATGTCAACTGTAATTAAAATATATACTTAAAAAGTTTTAAGCGCTTTTCTAATATGTGAAATGCGATACATTTGCCAAAGAGCTTAAAGAAAAACATAAAGAAAAAAAGGGGGAACAAAAGAAGAATTACATTTCTTTGTTTTCAGCCTAATCTCTAAGTTGAAAGCCTGAGGACCCGTGGGCACTCTACGGCCAGAGGAGAAGCGTGGAGGTGAATGCCCTTCCCGCAGCCTCGGCACCAAGAGGGCGGGTGGTTTGAACCCATTTCTCGGGGAGCACAGTGGATCTTCGCAATGGCCACTCGGCACAGCGGGCCCACAGCGAAGCCAGGCCGCCTCGGCAAACTCAGGTTCTCAGGGTCCCGGCGCAGGCCCAGGAGACCACTTCCCCAGCACCGGTGGACCAGTGGAATGCTCGCCCACGTCAGGCCTGCAGGCCGGCGTGGCACCACGGAGCCTCCCGCAGGACTTGGAAATGGGCTGGGAGCCAGCCGACTCCACATGCCCTGCGGATAGGGTCGGCTGCCCACGGACTCGCTGGCCGGTGCTGCAGAGAGTTTCCAAAGAGGAAGAAGGACCCTCCCTGGCCCAGGACAGATCCAGGAGACCAGAGGGGGATAGATCTGAGGTTGTTTGGAAGATTCTAGGTTAAGACTCTGTAAGACCTAGCATGGGTATCGGCCTCAAACCAGGGCAGAAACTCCCCAAAGGTGGAAGTTCTGGGGAAACCCTGTGCTCCTGGGGACCATATACAGTGGCCACTGCTTCTGTGCTTCCTCTGGGAGGGGAGGGCTTGGGACTAAAACCACAGCCAGTCCCGTGCACGGAGAAGCTCGGACGCCGCGAGCCATGGGCAGCTGGCATGGTCTGCCCGGCTGCCTGCCAGTTCGCCTTTGAAAACCGCGGGCATCGCGGCCAGGAGCCCATCAAGAGTCCCCTGGGATGGCCAGTCAGTTTTGAAAACCCTGCCTCGGCAAATTCTGACTCCAAGGAATACTTTTCCCATTCACTCCTTTCAGAGTTTTCTCTTTCTCGCTTCCTTTTTCTGCATCGGTGTCCCTCTGGTCCCATGGGGTGGGGGGGGAGCCGCATCTGTCTTGATTGTTTTGCTTCCAAAAGGATGAGCCACCTCAGAGAGACGCCCCCTCAGAGGGACAGCGGCCCCGAGGTCGTCTCCTGCAACACAGAGGACAGCTTCAGGCTCCCCTCCCTCCTGGTAAAGGAGACCCACTGCGCCTGGCTGAGGCAGCCCAGGTTCTTCAGGGTCTTCATGAGGTCCCGGCGGAATCTCTCCCCCACAAAGACGTAGAGGACAGGGTTCAGGCAACTGTGGAAGAAGGCGATGGTCTGACAGACCTGGAGGCCGACGTCGATGCGGTCGGACGCGGCGCAGTCCCAGATGAACCTGGTGTGGATGTTGGCGGTCTGCACCAGCAGGATGCTGTTGTAGGGGAGCTGGGACACGAAGAAGACGGTGAGGACAGTGATGGTCACCTTCAGGGCTTTATGCTTGGACGACTTCTTGGCTTGGATCAGAGTGTGAATGATGAGGGTGTAGCAGCAAGCCATGACCACAAAGGGAAGGAAGAACCCCAGGATCACCTTCAGGGTCAAGACCACCGACTTGACTTTGGCGCTCCTGTCATCAGGGTAAACCATGGTGCAGAGGGTGACGTTGGATTCCTCCTTGGTTTGGCTGTACAGGATTTCCGGGGTGCAGAGGGCGACCGCCGTCACCCAGACGGTGGCGCAAACCGCCTTGCTGTAGAGAAGCCTTTTCCGCCGCCAGGTCTGCGCCCTCGTGGCCTGAGCAATGGCGATGTACCTGTCCACGCTGATGCACATGATCAGCAGCACGCAGCTGTAGAAGTTCATCTTGTACATGCTGTTGACCACTTTGCACATGAAGGTCTGGAATTTCCACTGGTCGGCCGCGGCAATGGCCCAGAAGGGGAGAGTGAGCAGAAACAGAAGGTCGGCGACGGCCAGGTTCAGCAGGAACATGTCCGTCATGGTCTTCACTCTCGTGCAGTACCAGTAGACGAGGATGACCAGGCTGTTGCCCGTGGTGCCCACCAGGAACACCAGCCAGTACAAGGGTGGGAGGAAGTGGCTTGCAAACTGCCTGACGTCGTTTTTCTTACAGAAGAAGTTTGTGAAGTTCAAGGCCACGTAGTCCTCCGTGGATTCATACACGTAGTCATCAGACATATTAGGGACGAGGCTCTGCAAGGAGACACAAGACAGCATCAGGTCAAGGACAGCGTTTCGGAGGTTCTGTCGGCAGAGGCACAGGCCACTTGACCCTTCCAACCCCAGAAGTCTGTGATAAGACCCAAGAAACGTGTATGCAGGAAGCGGGGGTTCTGAGAGTGTCTGCCTGGGTCAAAACAGATTCATTCACTCAACCAGTGTTTATCGAGCAGCTACAGTACATCGTGCCCTCCGTCCGAGCTGAAGATACAGCGCTGGGTGAGTCTGACGCGGTTCCCGCCCCCGTGGAACTGAGCTGCCTGTGGAGGGTGCGTGCAGGGAGTGAGCCATCACGGGACACGGGGCAGGTGCTGTGCTGGGGAAGGGCCCGCTGGGACCACTGATGGGCACGCACTCATCGAACTCTGCGCATGATCCTGATTGTCCCTTCCCCTCTCTGCCCCGTCCTCCCCAGCAGGTCCTCAGAGGCTCTTAAACCGTTCTGGGTCCAGCTCCCTCTGAGTCTCCAGAACGCTGTGGGTGCTCTGCTCCAGACACGCACACATGCACACGCGTTTATACACCCTCACATACATGCACACACAGCAGCACCAGGACAGGCTATAGAGTTGTCGGGGTCTCTTGCTCAAAATTTGTTAAGAATTCCAAGACAGCAGAGCATGAAATCAAGCAAGTGGTACTTCTGAGTCCAGGGCCCCATGCAACTGCGCAGGGCAGATGCCCAAGAAGCTGGCCCTCCCAGGCACACACACACACACACACACACACACACAATCATGCACAGATTCGCACATACACTCACGTATGCACAAACATGCCTCCACTCCTGCTCACATGCACACAGGTACACACATATTCACACATACACATATATGCGCATACTGTCGAGCCCCCACAGTGTACACTCACACATATGCACACGACTTGTGTGAATGTGCACACACACACCCGTTACAGTTTCTGTGGCTTCCTGGCCCCGCGGCAGCCTAGAACACCTGCGAAGGGAAGTGGAAATAGGGGCTGGTGATGAGAACCCCGAGACGTGGGAGGAAAGGGGGAGGAAGAGCCGTGGGGATGGAGCAGGGACGCAGCCCCACATCTGCCGTGGTCCGCAGAACCTCAAGCACTCTCGCTTCCTCCCAGCGCCCCAGGGCTCCCTGCAAGGCCCCCGTCCCACCAGGAACCACGGCTCTGGCTGCCTTGCCCCAAGCGCACCCTTGCCAGGCTGCCCCCTCTACCTTTACCTCACCTCGGGCAAACACGGCGGCTGTTCCGTTCACCTGGATGCATCGGGACCAGGAGTAACCTCAAACCCACCACAGGCTTTTATTTTGTTTTAAATATTAAATACTTAAGTATAAATACTTAGATCGCATATTTAACTGCTTGGGGAAATAATAAAATAGCCTCTGCCAGACTCCCGTCGGCCGCGGTCTCCCTGTCTGCACACACTGCGATTTCTAACAACTCCGACCAGCGTTTCTCAAACTGTGCTCGGGTGGAGTGCTAATGGTTGGGTGGTTGAGAATCTCTGCCCGCTGCAGCACTTTCTTGAACTTCACGATACTCACGAGCACACTCAAGGCTGTGAAAAGTCCTGCAGAACTGGGTTTATTATAACTGCATGTTAGAACTGTCAAGTTCCTGTGAAGTCCTTCAGATCTGGGGAATTTTGCACAACAGCGCTCCCTAAACTTCTTGGAGCACGGAGCCTGTGTGCGTGTTTGCTGAGTGCTTGTGAACATATCCGGACACAGCGTGTTGGCGGATAAAGGGCAGGAGGTGTCAGGAGGCTGTTGTCTCCTGGGTTCGGAAGCCCACACCAAGAGCTGATGGGACTCGTCCACTCTATTAGGGCCCTGGCTGGCAGAAAGTACCAGAGGACCCCGGGGAGGACACCCGTGGTAACTTGGACTGCAACTGGGAAAATGTGCAAATGTGGAGTCTAGTCCTGACTCCACCTCCAGTGTGTGACCAAGACAAAGTCCTAGTGCAAAGAGGGAGACCCCAGTGGTGGGGGACAGACCCAGGAGACGGCTCAGCAGGATGGGCAGCCCGGAAAGGCCCGCCCGCCATGGGAGGGGCTGAGGGAACCGCCTGCCCCATTTCCCATGTGCTGTGTCCCCGAGCCCGACTGATCCGTCCTCAGTTTACACGTGACCATGTATCCCCTTGCTGTCTGGAAAGCCAGTCTCATGGGTGACACATATTTCAGTGAAGATTTGGGGGGGATGACATCTTGGAGGAAAGGCAGTAAAACCATGAGAATGAGCAGGTGTCAGCCGTGAATCCACATGACGAAGCATGAACCTGATTTCAAAGAGGGCTTTTTTTTGTTTTGTTTTTACACTATTTGGGTCAAATAGACTCTCCCAGGAACCTGAGCTGATGCTGGGAGGCAGGGAGGCAGACAGCACCCCCACTCCCAGATGCAGCCCAGAGGGTCTTGCAGAGGGGACCGCAGGCAGCCCCAGTGTCCCGGGAGAGCCAGCATTCTCCACTGCCCAGGGGCTTGTGACCGCCACTCCCCGAGACGAGTCCCGGAGCGAGGCCCCTGCATCCCGCTCGAAGCACAAGGAGTGTGTTTCCTTCTCGGGCGCGGGGTCGGAGGACCCAGTGCTTCTGCCCAGCACTATATCGAGTTAGGGACTCCCGGGGTGCATTTTTTCTTTAATGATTTCTTATTTCTCAATTACAATGGACATATAATATTATATTAGCTCCAGGTGTGTAATGTAGCGATTCGAAGTTTACGTGACTTACAGAGCGGTCACCCGGGTAAGTCCAGTACCCATCTGACACCACACACAGTTATCGCGATAGCATTGACTGTGTCCCCTGTGCTCTACGTTACATCCCCGTGACTGTGCTGCAACGACCCGTTTGTAGTTCTTAATCCCTCTCCCTTGTCACCCTGCTCCCCAGCACCCCTCCCATCTGACAGCCATGGAAGCGGTTTCTGTGCCTATGTGTTTGCTTCTGTTTTGTTTGTTCACTTCTTTTAGATTCCACATATAAGCAAAGTCACACGGCACGTGTCTTTCTCCGGCTGGCTTAGTCACTCAGCAAGCACAGTGCTCTCCAGGTCCGCCCATGCTGTCGCGGATGGCAAGGCTTCCTTCTGTTCTGTGGCTGCGTCACGGACCATTGTATGTACGCACTACTTCTTAATCCCTTCATCTCCCGATGGACACCTGGGTCACTTCCCTGTCTCGGTTATTGTAAAGAATGCTGCAATGAACATGGTGCGTCCGTCTTTTCAAATTACTGGTTTAGGCTACTTTGGATAAATACCCAGAGTGGAATTGCTGGGTCTTTCTTTGTCTCTGATTACAGACTTTGTTTTAAAGCCTATTTTGTCTGGTACAAATATGACTCCTCCAGCTTTTTCTGTTTACTTACATTTTCATGAGACATCCTTTCCCGTCCTTTTACTTTCAGTCCATGTGTGTCTTTCATTCTAAGGCAGGTCTCTTGTAGCAGCACATATAAGGGTCTTGTTTGTTATCTATTCAACCACTGTATGGTGTTTTGATTAGAATATGTAACCAATTTACACTTCAATTAATTGTTAAAAGATACGTCGTTATTGCCATTTTATTATTCATGTTTCTTCTTCTTTTGCTTCCTTTTCTTAAGTTTCTTTAACATTTCTTGCAATGCTGTTTTGGTGGTGATGAACGCCTTTATCTTTTTCTTGCCCGGGAAGCTCTTCATCTGTTCTATGATTCTAAATGACAACTTTGCTGGGTAGAGTAGCCCTGGTCATAGGTCCTTGCTTTCATCACTTTCAATATTTTATGCCAGTCCCTTCTGGCCTGCAAAATCTCTGTTGAATAATCATCTGAGAGTCTTATGGGAGCTCCCTTGTAGGTAACTAACTGCTTTTCTCTCGCTGCTTTTAAGATTCTCTTTGTTTTTAACCTTCGCCATTTTAATTATGATGTGTCTTGGTGTGGACCTCTTTGGGTTCATCTTGTGTGGGACTCTCTGTGCTTCCCAGACTTGTATGTCTGTTTTCTTCACCAGCTTAGAGAATTTTCTGTCATTATTACTTTAAGTAGGTTTTCAATTCCTTGTTCTCTCTCTCTTCTCCTCCTGGTACCCCTATGATGTGAATGTTGGTACACTTGATGTTGTCCCAGAGGCCCCTTAAACTATCTTCATTTTCTGGATTGTTTCTTTTTGCTGTTCCAATTGGGTGTTTTCTGCTTGCTTATCTTCCAAATTGCTGATTCAATTGCTCAGGTATATTTTAAAAGTGATTCAGTTCACACACACACACACCCCTGGATATGTATACCTTTTGTCAAGACCGTATTTGTTGTGAAGGTAAGCCTACATCATCTTTCTAAGTTCAAAGCTTTGGTCATCTTTATGAGCATAACAGAACGATCATTCATGACCCAGGCTGAACAAAGGCATCCTGCTGTCTCGGGACTGCACTGATGAGTGGATATCCTTCAGACCATAGACACTGAAGAATGGATATCCTTAGTATCATAGACACAAGATTCTTTGAAAATCCTCATAACAAGTCAGTGTCAATATTTACGAACATATTTATTCATTATCATTGAAGCATGTCAGACCCAGTGCTGAGCACAGCCATGCATATATTTTATCCTGAAGCTTCCAGGCAGAGGCGGGCCCCTCTTTTGATGAGGGACTCCAGGCTCCCCTGAGAATTCTGAGCAAAGTTGTTACTCCATCCTCCCCGTTCCCAGTCGTGGGTTGGAGCCACTGTTCTTGCTGGAGCAGATACCTACAGAGGCTGCTCTCAAAGCCCTGGCTCAGTCAGACAAGGATCTTGAGAGAGGATTAGTGGAAAGGCCTGAAATCCACCCATTTTTACCCCACATTCCATCCAAGAGCACATGGCAGAACCTTCCAGAATGACTTCCCAGCAGCTGCCCTAACTTTATTCCCAGGGTCTGCATCAAGGTAAGATCAAAGGAGCTCCCCAAGTAAACTCACTCTCCCCACTGAGAGGGGGGCCTCAAGGGGCGTGTCCCTGTATCTCTGTATCCCACTCACTAAGAGCTACTCTGGACACTGGCTGGGCCTTAAACACAAAAAACCTGTGCAGTGAAGCCTTTCTGCACAGAACACATGAGGGTTTGTATTCTCATGAAACGCAGGAACTTCATGCCCGGTCAGGACTCTCTTTTCATTGGGAAGCCCAGCCAAACTCGTAGCTCAGTTACAGTAACCGTGCAAGATCTTTGAGGCCAGTGCTGTCCGATAAACACGTAAGACAAACCACAGGTCAAGTTTGCATTTTCTGGAAGCCACATTAAAGTAAAAAGAAACAGGGCGGGGGTGGGATTCATGTTCATGTATTTTATTGAAAATGGATGTATCTCAAATATCACCATTTCGTTATGTCAGCAATCTAAAACTTACTGGGATATTCCACATCCTGTGGGGGGACTGTGTTCAGCCTGAGTCCATTTTATAGTCACAGGACATCTCAGTGGATCGGCCACATTGCAAGGGCCCCGTGGTCCCACGTGGCTTGTGGCCACCTCCGTGGACAGCACGGCTTCAGGCTGAAGACACACACTCAAACTCCTCCTGGTCTTTTCTGCCTGTTCTGTCAACTTCCTCTGGCCTCATTTTAATGTATGGTCTTCGTTCCCCCTGTTCTGATGTAGGTATCTTTGTGAAATGTCTGCATTAATTACGGGACGTGAAGCGGGCGGGCGGGGACAGTGTTAGAAAGGGCTTATGCTCAGTAAATGTCCCAGCCCTGCTTTTTGAAGGGGCTGACCAGTTCTCTTTCGCATCTTGTTAAAATGTCTACAAATACTCTTACCGGAGGTTTCTCTTCCTGTATTTCTTAGCAAACTACGTCGTTCTCAGACCCTCTTGAAGCAGTGGGGTGTTTACCGAGGCCAGGCCTCTTTTGCATCCCGGTGAGCCGATGAGCTGAAGTCCGAGCTAGTTTTGGGTTCTTCTGCCGCGAGGGGAGGAGATGCCGGAGGGAGCGAGGGGCCCAGACCCGGACGGCGTTGCTGCAAAGATGGGACTGGGAAAGTGGCAGGTCGTCCCAGGCTTGACAAACGTTAGCTCTTCGTGGCTCCTTCATGGGCAGTGAGTAATGGAGTCTGTTCACTCATTCAACAGGTATTTCCTGAGCACCGTCTACATGCTAGGCAAGCAGACGATTTCCGGGGAACACCATCCCACTCGAGGATGGGAGTGAGAATGGAGCGAGACCAGAGAACCTTCTGCGGCTCCGGCTCCGGGGCCAGGCCCGCGGCTGGGCGGGGCGAGGTGGGACGAGGCGAGATGGGTTGGGTTGGGGTGGGGCCCAGGCAGCTGCGCTGCAGCTCGGACCTGGCCCTTTTGGGACAGTTGGTTGCTCCCAAGGGGCTACTAATTTAGGGATTTGTATCATCTGTTTCAGATCTTCTTTCAGAAAGAAGATCTTGACCTTCATCTCAGAAAGGAGGAGACAGCCGGGAGAAATGGCAGGTTCTGCCCCAAGCCCTCTGCCACTGGGGGAGGGTCAAGGCCAGAGGCAGCTCCCAGCACCCCCAGCCCCAAGCTGGGGCACTTTTAATCCCTCCTGACCCAAAGCCTTGCTCTCCACATTCTGTTGTCAAAATGACCATGACAAATCTGAGCCACAGAGACGGGGAGCCCCCTACCCCCACCCCGCCGCCATCTGCCTAGCACCTTAGGTTGCCTTGTGGCTTGCTTGGCTGGAAGCAGCACGGAGCTGCCTTTGGCTGGGGACCAACCTCAGTACCCAGGAAAGACGAGGGGTTGCCTACCTGTGTCCCCAGGAGGCATTCACCACAGGCCCAGCTTTCCAGATGTGTCCTCCTGCCCTCCACCCCAGTGTCAAGAGCTGTGTTGGGGGGGGAGGCCCCCAGAGCTTCCCAAGGCCCCCCCTGCTGACAGATTTTCTCTGGAAACCCTCCACCAACTCCAGGCCCCTCAGTCCCTCCTCTGGGGGCACATAGGATGGAAGGCAAAGACGGTGTCCTTCGAGGCTCTGTCCCCCATTGTCCCTTAGCACCAAGATGGGCATCTGGGGAAGTGGGAAGGTGGCATGATGGGGAGAGAGAGGGTGGAAGGGGGGGCATGAATTCGTTACCAGCAGTGGAGGTCGGCAGGCATCACTGCCAGGCACACTGTCCCCACACCCAGGAAGGCAGACGCCCAAGCAGGGAGACTTGACATCTGCCCACAGGGAGCGGCCCGGGGCAGTGGAGGGCGCTCCCCACCGGGGCTCCCCTCTGATTCTCCGTGAGACCTTGAGCCCTCAGCTTCAGTTCCCGCATCTGTAAAGGGGGCTCTGCCTCCTCTGTGGGGCGGAAGGACCGCAGTGTCCCAGGCAATGACCAATGTGCCAGGCCTCCTCGGGAGAGTGGCCACAAGGACATCACGGTGGCTCCCCAATGACCCCGGTGTTGGGGCCGCAGCAGCCCCATCCTTCCCCCATCTGGGTGGTGCTGGACACGCCAGGTCACATTCCCCCATCTGGGTGGTGCTGGACACGCCAGGTCACATTGGGGTGCATTTTCTTGCTGTCTGGGGCTGACTTGCTGGGTTTGGATATTTTCCAAGATCCCAAATGAGAAAGCCAAACGACAGTCCCTGAGGGAGCCCCACCTTAGCTTCGCTCCCACCACATCGGGGGTGAAAGACAAATTCTAACAAGAGGAGAAACCGAAGGGTCTAATTCTGGTCAGAAAACTAGAAACATACCTCACTTCTTCACCAGGTCCAGAAGAGCCACCTTTTGCTATTGTTACAAATACGTGGGGACACACACCCGATGCTAAGCATCATTAGCGTACCATACATGGCCTGTCTGACGTCAGTGAGTGAACCACAGCTCCGCGAAGACCGTGGAAACCTACAGTCCTCCGTGGGGTCGGTTTGTTAGCTCCACTACGAGGGCCTGATTTCAGTTATCTGCCTGTCAGACCCAGACTTTCCCTTTGAGAAAAGCAAAGTGAAAGCCCTTAGAGGTCTTCGCAGGATGTTTATGAACACAACGAAAGCATGGGGATTTAATTTGATTCTGTAATCAATCACGTTTGGCTATAAAATCATAAATGAGTCTCTGGGTAAGGAATTCCTGATTTTTTTTAGCTTCCTTGTCCCTTTCTGAGAACTATACCCCACTGTGTGGTTTTATGAAAACCCACAATGTTGTGTAAGAAATGACAACAGTGTGCCTACTGGGGCTCTTATGAAAACGTAAGTGGATTCGCCCTTGCCCTCTTTTGTCTGCATTTCAGAAGAGACACACAGAATGAAGCCCACCCTAGTTAAAGATCATAAAACCCCTTGCCTATTAATAAAATCTGAAAGGGCATTTTCCTCTGTCTTCACAACCTACCCCCGAGGGCTTCCGGCCCTTCGGGTTTGCAGAGCCCTCTGCACTGGGTGTCGACCGCCTCTGTGGGGCGCTGCTCAGCAGCGCTCTTACCCCAGGAAACCTCACTGAGAAGTCCTTCCCAGACAACAGATTCTTTCCCACACTCCCCACCGAGACCAGACAAGAGTGCCCTTCCCGGAGCCTGGGGAGCGTGGCTGTACTCACCATGAACTCCGTGGGTGTCATGGTGGGCCAGATGCAAGCTTGCTTCTAGAAAGAGGGCAAAAAGAAAGAAGAGGACTTGTCAATGAACCTCAATAAACACCTAAAGATGGAGGTTGGTTGTTAAGCCTGTTTTTCTCATGGTTGGAGTCTGCGGCATGCCAATGTCACGTCCAACAGTCTGGATTTCAAGACCAGCTCAGTCGTCTGCACAGAAATGAGAGCATCCTCTCCCGTGAGAGCCCTTTGGGGCTTTACCAACCATTCCAGCACGTCCTTTTTCCAGTAGCTCCTTTTCTCCAGACTCCACTCTGCCAGCCTCTGTTTCTCTTAATGCCCCTGCCCTGTTTTATCAGCCTGAAGATCACAGGACTTGGGGGTGCTGTGACCCCAACTCCACAGGGAAAGGGCCTCTGGGTAACCCGGTAACAAGAACGAGAAAGTTGGGTGGCGTCCGCCGGCATCGAGGTCCGTCTCCCAGAGGAGCCTGGCACCCCGACACCGGCCCAAGCTTAGAGAAGGATAACGGGCCCTCCGCTCTCTGGGCCCTGACTCCAGCGGGCAAAGGAGTCCCAGGCTTGTTCACCGAAGGAAAGATAGTTCCCTGATGCACGTGGCCTCTGAGCTGACGAAACCAGTCTCTGCTCTTGTCTCCACGTGCTTTGAATCTCCATGAAACCCAGACCCCGAAGGGACCGTTGGAACAACAGCGGGGCCCCCTCCAAGGCAGAGGACCCTGCCGGCAGTGCCCAGCACCACACCCCAACATTCTGGAAGAAAACATTTGCCTTTGTCCATTCAGGCCTAACCGGTTGATTTCCTTTGCATAGCACAACATCGTGACTCATCTCACTGTTCTGAACGTCCAGTCATGTTCAATACACACCAGAGTGTGGCACAACCACTTTGGAAAACCGCTTGTCAGCTTCTTAAAAAGCGAGCCGTCCGTATGCTCACCACGTGACCTGACCATCCACTGCTAAGGGTTCACCTAAGAAAGGCGCAAGCACGTGTGCGCAGGGAGACCGATCCCCGCGTGGTCGCAGCGGCTTTATTTGTAACAGCCCACTGCTGGGACAGCCCAAGTGCCCGTCAGGCGGAGTGAACGGGTACGTAAAACGTGGGCTACCCCACAACAGAACAGAGGGGCACCGCCGACACACACGGCAGCATGGGCAGGTCGCAAATAATTGCGCGGAGAGGCAAGGCCAAAAAACGTGCCCACGGTGTAATTCCACTTATATAAACTTCTAGAAAAGCAAGCTCATCTGTCATGACAGAAAGCAGCTCAGTGGTTTCCTGTTGAGAGAGAGCGGGCGGGGGTAGGGGGGACAGGGCAGAGCAAAGGTGCGGGGGAAGCCTTGGGAGGGGCGACTCCCGGTAAGTCCGCGGGTCCGAACTCACATTCTGCCCTTTGAATGCTTGCCGCCGACTGCAGCTGGACCACACGAACTGCGCTAACTTCAGGGCTTAACGTGAAGGAATGGAGAAAAGCAGGGGCCGGTGAGAACGTCTGGCGTTCTTCACGCTCCCGTCACTCTGGCCATTGCAGGGCGGGCGAAAGGCAGCCAGAGCGTCCTCGCTCTGTCCTGCGGGGACTGAGGCCTGCGTGCAAATTCACACCTTTACAAATGGGGTTAGAGTAGATATTAGGGAGATCGTTTGGGGGGGGGCTGTATTTGTGTTTCACATACGTGTTCCCTGGCTCTGTCTGCTAAGACCTTGTCAGAAGGACACAGGAGCTGATCCGATGGGGCCCCCACTTGCCAAATCTGAGGCGATTTGAGCATCTAATTAAATCATGATAGCGGTGTAATGAGGATCCCTGAATCCACACTGGCGAAAAATATAACAAATAAATAAGGAAGGAACACGTTGCCACGGTGCCAACTAACAAATCTAGAAGGAATAACGGAGTTGGGAAATCACCAGTAGATGTGGAAATTAGTGGGTGAACGTTCCGTGAGGACCAGGGTATTTACCTCGTCTCAAAGGGTCTCCTCCAAAATTACACGTTGCCCACCGACTTTATCATTCTCCACACCCACCCCCTCCCTTTGCCGAATCATGCTCGATAAAAAAAATGCCCAGTTCAGTTTGGAAGATTCCAGCTCAGCCAATTTAACTTTGTTACAGTTTGGGGAATAGGAACATTGGTTTGGGGGACATTGTTAGAAAACACTTCATAGATGTTTCTAGTAGCCATGGCTTACGTCACTGTCACCTGCTTTGTATTTGCATAAAGAGACTGAATGTTAATCAGATAATATCTGAGAACAGACGTTTCCAAAACGAAAAGCGGCCACACAAGGAAGAGAACGCAGCTGGGGCGAGGGTTCATCACGGTGACTGTCATGGTGAACACGGGGACTGGCGATCATGATGGCACCATTCTCTGCCGTTGGTAAGAGTTTGGGGCAAAGAGCTGCCGCTGCAGCGGTAGGTGTGAATTTGGGTCATCTTTTTGGAAGGCGAAGCCATATTTGTCAAAATTACAAAGCACAACGGCTTTGACTCAGCAGCTCAACAGCTGGGAACGCAGCCTACCGGTATTGTCACCACAAAACCTAAAGGCGCGT